>PVLD010005670.1:0-109365 GCA_004027595.1 Dinomys branickii | reverse complement strand
GAGACTGGGGCTGGGGCTGGGGCTGAGGCGGGAGCAGGGGATGGAGTGGGGGCAAGTGCTGGGGAGGCCACAGCGATGGCCGGAGGGCTGGGCAAGGCCAGGTTGAAGCAAGCCACCGGCAAGGGCTGAGTGAGAAGCTGCAGTCCCATGGGTACAGGCGGTGGGGTGGGCACCGTGGACTGTGGCGGGACTGGAGGTGGTGTGGGTGTGGATGGATCCACAGCTGCAGGTAAGGGTGTTGGACGGAGGATCTTGAATTTCCGGAACATGAAAGCTACAGAGCTATGGAAGCTGGTCCTTGGCACAGCCTCCGTGGTGGTCACTGGTACTCTAGGTGCTTCTGGGAGGCTGATCCTTGGCGTGGCCTCCATGGTCACTGGTATCCCGGATACTTCTGTGACCATCCTTTTCAGGGCTGGCAAACCCGACACTGTGGTCTCCACGGCTGTCCCATCCATAGCTGCAGCAGGGTTGGTATGCACTGTAGGACCGGGGGACTTGACAGGGGTAGCCTCTGCCAGGGACTTCTTCACACTCAAGTCCAGGGCCACCTCCTCCCGGAGCGAGCAGCTCGGCCCTGAGGACCCCTCTGGGGTAGTCAGCGCTCCCCTACAGCCCTCATCTTGGCTCTCACCGGTGGCTGTGGCCCGCTCAGCCGTGGGCTCGGGGGTCTGCGCATCCAAGTAATCTCGATAGGGGGCCAGGCTGAAGACGTTGTCAATGACAGGCATTGGTGGGGAGCTGGGCGGCCGGGTTCTCTCCTTCTGTGGGAGAGACCGGTGCACCTGGGCACACGCATGCAGTGCCGGCGAGGTGCGGGGATCAGGGCTGTCCCGGATAACGATGGCCCCCCCGAGGTGCTCATCACACCGGGGCTGAGGCTGCTCCTTCCTGCAGCTGGGCAGCCACATCTTCTGCTCTGCTTCCTGTGCTGGCTTCTCTGCAGGCCTCATAGGTTCTGAGCATGGACGGCTAGCTGGCAGAGGCTGGCACACCCGCTGGAAGGCACCGGCCTGGGGCACAGGTTGCACACTGTTCTGGGGAGGTGGTGCACCTCCCAGGCCCGGGGATGCTCCATAGAGGGAGAGGTCATCCCGGACATAGGGAAAACCCAGAGTCTGGGGGGCAAAGTCCAGTGGACACCGTGGGGCAAGAGGAGGCTCCAACTTGAGGCCTGGTGAGGGGGCTGGGAGGGGGGCAGAAGGGTAGGAATAAGCATCCAGCCCTGACGGGGGCATGTAGGGAGTGGTCTGGGCTGTCTGCTGCTTCAGGTAGGAACTGCTCAGCCCACCAGCCTGGTACCTGGACCCCTTATGGGCTCCCAGAGGCTGCAGTGGGAGTACAGAGCTGTAGCTGCCCGGCTTCTCTGGGTGACGACAGGATGAGGGGCAGGCCAGGGCCGGTGGAGGGTGTGGCAGCGGGTAGTGGGTGGGCATTGTGTCCTGGAAGGGTGGGCCCAGAGGCTGAGCCAGCTGCGCCCATGGACTGGAGGGTCCTTCTGACACGGCCTGCTTTGGGTCCCCAGAGTAAGGAGCTGTGTACTTGGGGGCCAGGAAGCCTGTGGTGTGGACTGCCCGGTATTTGTCCAAGAATGCCTGGCATGGGGAAAAGCCTAGGGAGACATCTTTGCCTGGCACCCCAGCTGGCACCCCACGTAAGAAGGTACCATCCAGGGACTGGCCCTTGGCAGGAGCAGGGGCCAAAGAACACGGAGGCTCAGCAGAAGGCAACAGAGCCCCGGGCACCAAGGTCCAGTCAACATCCAAAGGCCTCTTCGCTGGCCCCTCACCCAGGCAAGTGGGCAGCCCATAGCACAGGGGGCTGCGGTAGACAGGCTTGGGTGCTGCCAAGGGCGGACCCGGGTATGCATGAGCTGGGGGACTGAAAGGCAGGAGCTCCCCGTGGCCCGAGTCCTGCATCTTCTCAGAGCCTTCTGCTGGTGGCCGGTAGAGCAGGCAGTTGGTCAGCAGGCTGTCTGCCCGAAGCGGAGGTCCTGCCACGCTGGTAGGGTACAGGGGTGGATATGGGCTCCATGACGTGAGCCGCTCTGGCCCTGCCTTGGAGGTGCCCCCCACAGGGCAAGAGAAGTAGGCCCCCTTGTAGCTGCAGGGGTCCTGGCTGCCAGCAGAGTGGGGCAGGCCATGTCCAGACCCTGAGTCGGCTCCTAGGCGGGGCAACTTGCCATACATCATGGGTCCCAGGCTTCCTAGGGGCCGCTTCTCTGCCATTACTGGAAAGGTGTCAAGCCCTCCAGGGCCCCAGCTGCTCTACTGTGGACCTAGAGAAGAGAAAACTGGTGGTGAGCAGGAGCGGGGTGAGACACAGGCTGCAGGCCAGACTCTGGCTCACCACCCCGGACAAATTGGCACTGCACACAGAAGCCATAAATGTGAGGGGTCTCTGACTATATTTTTTGAGAGGGAGTTTGAGGCAGGGTCACCCTGTATACTTTAGGTTGGCCTGAACTCACTGTGTAGCCCAGGCCGGCCTCTGATTCACACTGATTCTCCTGTCTCAGCCTCCTCAATGCTAGGATCATAGATGTGTACAGCTATACCTAGCTCTGACTCTATTTTCTAAACTGTAAAACCATTTGTTGATATCAAGTGTGGTGCTGCATGCCAATAATCTCAGCATTTGGGATGCTGAAGCAGGAGGATCACCACAAGTTGAAGGCAACCTGACCACAAAGACCCCATCTTTAAAAAAAAAATCAAAACCACAGAACCCAGGCATCCTCCACAAGCTCAAATTTCTTCTTTAAAAATGGTGGAGGGAGCTAAGCCTCAAATCCAGGTTGCTAGGCCCGACGCCAATGCTGACTCTGGGCTTGGCTCTATAGGGTAATCAATCCTCCTAGGAGAGGTGGCCCAGTGCCTGGCAACCCCCAGCAGCAGCATCCAGGCTGTCCAGCAGATGGGGCTGTGGTGCCAGCTGGAACGTCCCAGAGCAAGGGAAAGCCTGTGTCCAAGGAACAGGGTAGGGTGTGTGTGTGTATGTGTGAGCACGTGTGTGCATGAGCACGTGTGTGCGTAAGCGTGTGTGTGAGAGCACGTGTGTGTGTAAGCGTGTGTGCGAAAGAGCCCAAGAAAGAGGTCCCAAGAGCCCAGGGTGTGTGTGTGTGTGTGTGTCTGTGCGTGCGTGCGTGCGTGTGTGCGTGCGTGCGTGTGTGCGTGTGTGTGTGAAAGAGCCCAAGAAACAGGTCCCAAGAGCCCAGAGTGTTCCCTGGCCCCTGCTCCCACAGTACTTTCCCAAACGTAGTGCTAGTGAAAGTCTAAGGCCCCAAGCAAAGCCACAGGAAGACAAGTGTCCAAGACGAAGGGAGGTTGACAGTGACCCAGAGAGGTCAAGGGGAGGCTTCCTCAGCACAACAGAGGCTCAGTGCTACCAAGCGTCCCATTGGGCCTGCTGCATGTGGTCACACTGATTGTCCAGCCTCTACCCCACCCCGCCCCACCCCACCCAAGCACACTATTCCCCAAGTAACTCTCTGTGGCTTCAAAAGGATGAATCAGCTCAGTCCTGCTACGATGAGGCCAAGGGCCAAGTGTCACAGGTTTCTGTCACCAGCAAGCAAGGACCGGCCCTCTCCCTTCTGGCTGGTGGCCAAATGACAGCCAGAGGCTCAGAGTTAAGACCAGTGAGGGGACAATGCCAGGGTAGCAAGGGGCTGAAGCCCACCCTTAGCTCAGCCCGACTGTGAAAGGAAGCCAGGCAGGGCTCCCAGAAAGAAATCTGGTCCATCTGGGCAACATGCAACCCTCAAAGGTTCCTGGGGAAGGCAGGAAGGGCAGCAGGACCTCAGTTCCAGGGGCAGTGCTGGATAAGGACCTGTATCCTGGCATGGTGTGCTTTGGGTGTGCAGCACCCTTGAGGAGCTCAGGACTCATTAAACATGGCTCTGGTCTCAAACATGCCCCTCTTCCTCAGGCTTGCTCCATACCTACCCCGAGCCCCAGGAGTCCTCCTTTCCTGTGCTCAGCCCAACCTGTGCCCTTTGCCCTGAAGGTTTTGAGAGACCCCTCAGGATTCAGCCACCAAACACACCAGGCCACTTGGGATCCTCAAGAGTCTAGCTTCTCCAGGGAGTAAGCAGAGGCCTCAGAGGGTGGGGGGTGACCTTATTTCTGCCAAGTGGGGCTCCTCCCCATTCAGAGGGCATTCAAAATGTAGGTGTTCCTCCCCCACCACAAAGGAGATGGCAACCGGGTGCCTGGAGGGTGCCCTCAGGGACGAGAAAAAAGTTCCGTGGTTCTTAGCTGAGTTGCAGCCTCAGCTGGAGGCACAGAGCAGGGTTCCGAGCGCCAACGGAAAGGACAAGTGAGGACATTAGGACAATGGTTCCATTAGCAGGTTCCGATATGGACGATTGGTGACCCATGCCCAACTTCTACCTCCCGGCATCTGGGCGCTCCTGGAGGCGGCTGGGCCCCACGTCCCCGGCCAGGCTCCGGGTTCTCCAACGCTCCAATGGGGAAGCGGGTGCGAGATTGGCTTGCACCCCTGGCTCCTGCCAGCGGAGCCGGACCGCGCGGGTTTCCGGGTGTCTCCAAGCCCTCCCGCTGGCGCCTGGGCTCAAGTGCACCCCTGTAAGCTAGGCGCCACCACGCGTGCACCTCGAGCCTGCTAGTGCGCGCACGGCCCCAGCCTGCACCCGCGCCCTCCGCCCGCAGACGGCAGAGGCCCCCGAGCAGGCGCGGAGTTCGGAGCCGCCGCCTCGGGCGACCCCGCCGGCTGGGCCCGGGCCAGAGCGTGAGTCACGAGCGGCGCGGAGCCCGCGGGGCCGCCTCATCCCGCCCCTCCCCCACGCCGTCCCCGCCCGGGACCCACGTGAGCCGCCCGGGGGCCGAGGCTCGGCGCGGCTCCTCCTTGCTGCCGGAGCCCCAGACCGCGACCCGCCCCTCCGGAAGCCGCGGCCCCGGTCCCGCTCGTCCCGGGCCGGCCGGTGGGGGCGCCCTGGGGCCGCGCCCGCCCCCACCCCACGCGCCGCGGCGAACTCGGCCCAAGTTTCAGCGCCCTCCCGCCCGCGCGCTCCGATCCTACCTGCAGGACGCCGGGCCTCGCGTTGCTGCCGACTGGGGCCACGGCCGCATCCTCCGGCGCCGCCCGCACCGCCTACACCGCCCACGCCGCCTGTCCCAGTCCAGCCCGGTCTGCGCGGGAAGTCGGAGCTACCACGGGCCAGAGCCACCAAGGGTGCAGCCGCTCGCGCCGCCGCCGGGCGCCGTCTGCGGTACCAGGCGGGGCGGGCCGGGGGCGGGCCGGGGGCGGGCCGGGGCGGGGCCGGGCCGCCTCTGGGAACCGCGCTCCCCAGGGTGCCGGAGCCCCGCGGGGCACCTCAGCCTCGCTCCTGGCGTCTACCGGCGCGGGCAGCCACGCGCCTTCGCCCGGTCCTCCTGCTAGCTTGCGCATCCATTGTCACTTTGTAACTCTGTGACCTTGTGCGGTTGTGTCTCCAGCCTTGCCAGAGGTGGTCTTAAACACCTGGCACCTAGTAGGTTCCTGACTGTCATGGCCAGGACTGGTTGTATTAGGGGGATGGAGAGGGGCCGGCAGGGCACATCGCAGACGCGGGTATGTCAGCTCTCTTGAAGGCTCTCTTTCTGTCTGAGGTAGGGGTGCTTTCCACAGCCCAGGATCCGGGCAGGAAGGAGGGTGCCGGGGAGGGGTTGCTGAGTGCCTTACGTCGGTGTTACTGGACATTTCCTGCGAGAACACAACTCGGCCGTGAATCCTGGGAGGCTGGATAGGTGCACTGTCCCCAGCCAAAAATGGTGCTTGCAGAGAGAGATGAGGGGGCGGGCTGCCTGCCTGGGAGACCCTGGTGCCCTGATTGTGGGTGAGCACCCCTCCCCCAGTGCTCTCTGTTCTCTGGGTCCCATAGTCCTAAGGCTGCCCAAGGGCTGGGTACAGACGCCTATGGCGAGGGAGGGAGGGCAGGTGGACGTGGCAAAGGTCCAGGCAAGCTCAGGGAGCAGGAGCGGCCGGGCCACCTCGGAAACGAAGGTCAGGCTGCCTGAGTCAGAGTGGAGCAGCCTGGGCACAGGTGCCCTGCCAGAAAGCAGCTGGAGTGGGAGGAGGGGCTGGGCTCAGGTGGGACTGGGAAGAGGAAGTGAGGTCACCTGGGAGAGGGGAGGGTGTCACCTCGTGTGGAGCTGGAAGGACCTTAGAGTCTGGAAAGATGAGAGGAGACTTGGAGGATTGGGGCTTTCTCTCCCCAGGTCAACTGCAGGCTAGAACAAAATCCTAGATTTCTTGGTGCCCAGCCTGGGGGTCTTGCTGCAGCCATGGTTTGGCATGAAACAAGTGCATCAGAGCACAGACAGCTTGGGGACACAACGTGGTGACAGCCTGAATCCCAGCCAGAGCCCCTTACACTCAGCGTGCCCAGCCCTGCCCAGCTAGTGTCGGGCAGGGAGGGAGGGCAGTGCCCTCAATCTTGGGATCCGGGATGCACAGGCTGTGTGCACAGGTGTGCCTGGTGGTCTCTTTAATCTCTCCAAGCTGAGACGGACCCAGCCTGGCCAAGACAGCCACCTGGGTTTCTGCAGCTCTTCCGGGGTTTAATTCAAGAGCACCTCCCAAGGCCACACGCATGCCATGCATCCGGGACTTGCCATTCCGTGCTCCTGGACTGCCCTGAGCGTGGGACATCAAGCCTGGGGGGTGGGACTTGTTTAGAAACTGGGGGAGCTCTGCAGGGGCCAGGTGACTGCACCCCCCACTGAGGCTTTGCCTGGCCCCTGTCCTCTGCACCAAGCATCTTGGGGAACATTAAAGCAAAAGCCGCCCTTAGCAGCTGATACCTTGGAAGCCCCCAAGAGTTAGAAGCGCTGTGGTCCTGGCATCCTGGTGGAAGGAGAGGAAGGTTCTGCCTTCAGTGGGCTTTCAGGTAGGGTTAGCCAAGCGGCACAGAAAACCTCTCCCCACCCCAGCTCTGCACAGGCCCCAAAAGGGGTGCACCCCTCCTCCTCCACATGCTAATGGATACTGATGACTTTGCCCAGCTCCATGGCAGGGCACGGTGAACCCTCAGCTCTGTGGACCTCGGCCTGCTCGGATTTTGAGTAATAATGTCCCTCGTACTAATGGATCGCACCTGCTCTTTACAGAACTTCCCTTTCTCAGAGGGGCTACCTGTCACCCCAGAGAAGGGAGGGATGGTGCTGGCAGCTTACCCTAAGACAGAAAAAAAGGGACGCTGGTGCCTTGCCCTGTGACACATAGCGAGGCGCTCCTCCGTGCTAAACCGCCTCCTTCAGGGAGGCCCCAGACTCTACTGCTGCACTCCCCGCCCGCCTTCTCTCCCACCACGAGAAGAGCATCTCAGTGGTGGTGGGTGTGCAGCTAGCAGCTACTCCAGGAGCCTGGCTGTGTGCCAGGTGCTTAATAGGTATTATCTCTGGTAATTCCTATAGCCAGATGGGGCAGGAATTTGAAAAACAAGCAAACTGAGGTTTGATCCTCTGAGCAGCGTGACAAGCAGGCCTGTTGTTGAAGTGTGAAGTGTCCCCCAGGGACTCGGACAGTGAGGGCTTGCTCCCCAGCAGCCACGTTCAGAATTGAGACCCAGAGAAACAACTGCATCCTGAGGGCTGCAAAGTAGATTAATCCACCTATGAGATCATGATCTGGTAGTGCTATTGGAAATGCTGCACCTAGGGGTGGGGTCTAGTTGGAGGAAGTGGGTTATGGGGATGAGACCCTGAGGGCTCTGCCCCCCCACCTGCCTTACCTGGCTGCTGGAAGGTGAGCAGCTGGATTCAGCCACACCTTCCATCCAGACGTGTCTGCCTCCTGCAGGCCTGAGAACAGTGGAGCTGGCCAAGCATGGGCTGAAACCTCGGCAGCCAAAATAACTCTTTCCTTCTTTCATCTGCTTCGCAATGTGGATAAGTGGGTACACCCTTAGGCTCAGTTTGCTTACATGCCAAGCAGGCAGGATTGCAGCAGGTCCCAGGCTCTGCTGCCTTTCCCTTCACAGCTGGTTTGTGGTCAGCCCTGAGCAGGGCAGCGCAGGAGGAGAAGGGGTGACAGCCAAGAAACGAACCAAGGAGACCGGAGTCTGGCTGCACCTTGGCCAGCAAGAACTGCAAGCACCTCAGTCTGCTCAGCTTGAATGGGATCTCGGGGCAGGGCAGGGCTAGGGGTCCCAAGAACTTCCAATTTTCCCGAACTTATAGGGAGGCTGAGGCCTAGGGGAAGCCACTCCACCCAAAGCCAGTGCTCCCAACAGGATCTCAAAAGGGCATATGCCTGCCTGTTGGCTACAAAGAAAAGCCCAATCATAATCATGTAGGGACCTTGCCAGGTGTGGTAGCACACTTGTAACATCAGCACTCAGGAGGCTGAGGCAGGAGGCTAGCTTGGGCTATATAGCAAATCCTGTCTCAAAAAAACAAATAAAAAGATAATTTTAGAGATCTGCAGGGGATGGGGTGCTCTCTAATGAACAACCGGACAGATTCATCTGCGTTCTCCTTCCTGTCCTTCATGTCCCCAGACAGGGCCCGAGGCTTCAGCTGCCTCTGAGGGCTTCTTGGGCCAGGAAGAGGCGTCAGGAACAGGGCTACTGGGCCTGAGGAGGGGCAGGATGTCCTCTGTCCTGGCTGTATCGCAGCCCAGCCACTGGAGGGTCTGGCTTGTGCTGAGAGTGTGAGAAATCCTCCCTCCCTCCCTCTCTCCCTCTGAGCCGTCACCATTGGCACACAGTGCCCTGTAACTCCCACTCCCCAGCCAGCTGCTGCCATAGCAGCCCCATGACCAGCCGAAGTCTGAGGGTCAAACTTCCATGCTCTGCACTACACGTTCCCTCTGGCAGTGGCAGCTCCAGCTCTCTCCGTTACGCCGCATGAGCCTCCTCCAGGAAGCCTTCCTTGGGACCGCACCCTGGGTTTGCTCCTCTCTAGTGAGCCCTGTGTGTTCTGAACTCACCCCTGCTCATCCTCACCCCTACTCCCTGTGCCAAAGTGCCTTGGTTTCCAGCCTGCCTTGTCCACAGGTCTGCGAGGGACAGCCCCGGGCAAGACCTGGGCTGCCCCAGCAATGGGCCTCAGGGCTATGGAGCAATGGTTTTGTGGTAGAGAAGGACCCTGCATGTGTGAGAGGGAAGAAAAGCAGAGATACCATCTGGGCCCCAAGGTGGGGGCCTCTGGTGCTCAGAGACCCCAAAACCCCTGCTTGGCCTGGCATCTTGGGACTCGGTCCTGTTTCCTGCCTGGTGTTTTTAACGTGAGGCCGCTGAGGCCCGAGAGGGGCAGCTGCCTGCCAGGGCTCAGGCAGCAGGCGTGGCACCAGGCTTCCTGCAGGCCTGCTCAGAGCCCGCCTCCTTGTCCTGGGGCCTCTCCCTCACTAGGATGGAAGAACACCTGGCTGTACCCCACCTGCTTCCTGCCACCGGCTAGGAGGCCCTGGCCAGGGAGAAGACTGAGGACTGGAGACCATCCGCCCACCAGGAGGGAGAGGCCCTCCCTGACCGCCTCCATTCCTCCCACCCAGGGCCTCTCTTGGGGATCCCCTCCCCCACCCCAGACAGCACAGCTGCTTCCAGGACCTGTGGTTTGGGCCCGGCCAGCAAAGCCCGTGGCCCTGACTGCAGCCCAGCCCAGCGCCTGCCCTTCCCTTTGGCGAGACTTTGGCTTCAGCAGGAATCACCTTCCCCCCAGCTCCCCAGTTCAGAGGTTTTGGGTGGCTGCCCACACAGCTCCTCCGTACCCTGCCATGCTTGGGCTCCCTGCCCCCATGCTGGGCCACCACCCCTCCTACCGTGGGTAGGCCAGGGACACTGTCACCGAAGCCTGGTTCGGGCAGGCTGGGCGGCAGCGTCTGGCCAGGTGGCCGGCCCTGCTGCCCCCTCATTAGCAGCCTGCTGTGGTTTCTGTCACTTAGGGCTGGTTACCAGGCAACTGCGTCCAAGGAGGGCTCTCGCTGGCTCTGGGCTGGCACGGCAGTGGCAGCGCAGCCCAGTGGCCAGGGTCACAGGCAGGAGGCCTCTCCCTGCTCTCTGGGTGGGGTGGACAGTGCCTGAGATCCCCGTCATACCTGTCATCAAGTCAGCTTCAACACGCAGCCTGGTCCCAGCAGAGTGGTCAATGGGCCCCAACCAAACCCCACACTCAGGGTCCTGCAGGCTGAGTGTGAGGGCCCTTTGTCCATTTGGGGCCCAGGACTGTCCCATGGCTTTACAAACCAGCACCCTGTGGCTGGGGTAGGGAGGCCCCAGAAGCCAGGCTTCCCAGCACACAGGCTTTGGGTCTAAACCCTGCTGGCTTCTTAGTGGCTTTGGCTGCCTGACAGCCCTGTTGCCTCATCTACAGAACGGGGCTGCAACCAGGGCATAAACTGCTCGGGGTAGCGCCACCCCAACACCTCTCCACACCCATTCCTTCCCCTCCTCCAGCCCCAGCACCCACAACCCATCCACAGACCATCCCACATGCCAGTCGACCCAGGAAGGTCCCACCTTCTGTCCCAGGATAGCCCTTTGCCTGGTCCTGTCTCTTCCGTCCTGTCCCTACTTACTTGTTGTTTCATGTATTTTGTTTTGTTATTTTTTATTATTTTTATTTCATTTTTTGAAACAGGGTCTTACTATATATTTCAGGCTGGCCTTGAACTTACTAAGTAGCCCAGGCTGACCTTGAATTTGAGGCAATCCTCCTGCCTCAGCTGCCCAAAGTGCTGGGATTACAGGTATGTGCCACCACACCCAGCTTGTTTTGTTCTGGAGACAAGGTCTCACTATGCAGTTCAGGCTGGGTTTGAATTCACTATGTAGTCCAGGCTGGCCTCAATCTCTGCGGTGTTCCGCCTGCCTCAGCCTCCCAAGTGCTGAGATTACAGGTGTGTGTTTGACTGGTTCTTTAAATGTAACAAACACTCAGTCTTTCCTGTGTACCAGGGATGGTTTTAAACGTTTTTCAAATACCAACTCATTTATTTAATCAATTTGCTGGATTAAGTCATTTAATCCATTTATTAACCTACTTAGTGGATTAAATGAGTTAATGCTGGAGGAGTGTGGGAAGCCACCCCTCCTCCCATGCCAGGGCACCTCCCTGTTCCCTAGGTTGGGCCCCATCCTCCCTCCTGCTACAGCAGCCTGGCTGGTGTCACCAGGGGCAGGGGAACGTTCCAGGAAGAGCAGTGGTGGCTAATTAAAACTTGGGCTCAGAGAAGCCCCCTTGGGGCCGGGATTGCCTCAGTCGTCTCCTTGGGGTGGCTCCCTAATTGGCCCCCCCGGGCCCCCGCAATGATGCAAGCACTCCCACAGATGACAACAGGCAGGCAGGAAGGGATGGGGGAAGAGACAGGTTGGCAAAAAAATAACAACTCCCCTCTCCCGTGGTGAGGGGTAGGAGATTCTCAGTCCCCAGACTGTCACTCAAGAGCTGTGTGACTGTGCCTGCGATGCCTGGCCTCTCTGAGCCTCCATTTCCTCCCTGAAAAGTGCGAAGCGATAAACCTGCCAGCCCTGGAGGGTTGCTGTGGGAGGAGTGGATGGAAAGAAGCTAGCGCGGACTCCCGGCCCGGCTCAGAAACAGGCCTCGTAAAATTGGAGCAATTATCATCAATGTTATTCAGCTGTTATTACCGCCCAAGTCCTTCCTCCCGTCTGTCATCTCCTTCAGCTCTTAGTGCCTCCTGGGCCGAGGGAGAGGGCACAAGCATTCGTGGGGGACCGCTCTAGGTTCTGGGTGCCTGGGGGGGGGTCAGGTGAGGCCAAGCAGGCCCTGAGTGGCCTGAGATTCTGCAGATGGTAGAAGCCGTAACCTGGCAGGAGGGGGCCGCAGGCAGAGGACAGGCAGTGGGGACCAATAGGGCCTGTGTGGGTGACAGCTAACAACCCTCACCCTCCCACTGAAAAGGGGCAAGGCGCAGATCCAGAAAGAGGTAGGGCTGTGTGGACCCCTCTAAAGGAATGGCCCAGCTCACTGATGTCACCTGTCGTAGGCTGTTTCCAACACTGCTGTGGTTTCAGTGTGTCCCCAGATTTCCCGTGTTGGACATGTAATCTCCAGATTTGTGTGTTTATGATATTTGGAGGTGGGAGTTGGGAGCCAGGAGCCGACTGGATCGACGTCTCTGCCTCGTGAATGGGTTCATAAACCCATTGGTTCGTGGATTAAAGGGCAGTTGCCGGGTAGCTTCAATAGAAAATCACACTCTCTGTGGCATTTACTGTTTACCATGCGACACCCCATCCTCCAGCAAGAGGCCTTGTCGGGGCTGAGCACAGGCTGGCACATGCTCCTGGGATTCCCAGCCTCCAGAACCATGAGCTACGAAAAAACTTTTTTTTTTTTTGGGACAGGCTGGTTGCTGTGTGGTTCAGGCTGGCATTGAACTCACTATGTAGCCCAGGCTGGTCTTGAACTCACAGTGATCCTCCTGCCTCAGCTTCTGAGTACTGGGATTAAGGTGTGCACTGCCACACCCATCCAAAAAAACCTCCTGTAGTGAATCACCCCTCTCAGGTGTTTTGTTATAGTGGCAGAAGCCCCACCCAGCTCCAGATCTGCCATGCCGAAGAGGCTGGAACCTCCCTATCTCCTGAGCCAGCACTTAGCCCACGTACCCTCTCCAACAAGCAGAGAGAAAGCCAGGGCTGGACAGAGGTGTGGACACATTTCAGGGCGGCTGCTCATCACTAATAAATCAACAGTTGCTGAGCAAACACATGGCTGCCCTCGCCCCTCTGTGGTCCCTGTGCCTGTCAGCCGGGCCAACTGCAGCTGGGCTCCAATTAGCTCATTAATTAGCACCTCCTCAGGCCTGTCTGTCGGAACAGCTCTCCCAGGAAGGGGCTTCAGGAGGGCTGTGACCCAGGGCCCCGCTGGGCAAGTCTAGGCTGGCCAGGCCCCAACCATCTGCCGGCTGCCACAGATGCCCCAGCCTAGGGCAAAGGACCCAGGAGTCCTTCAGGAAATGGGGCACAGGCCTGGGAGGAAGGGGACCCCACACAGCACAGGGAAACCCCAGGTCTTCAGGTATCTCTATTACTTGATAACCCTAGCTGGTGGCAGAGATGGGATGGTTGTGAGGACAGCTGGCACCCAGGAGGGTCAAGTGGCAAGCAGCAGGGGTGTCCTGCAAGCCCCACGGTGGCTCTGTGCAGCCTTCAGTTTGGAAGGAGCTCTGCTCATCCCGGCCCAAGATCCCTCTGTTGTGCCAGTGGCTCTCCAGGGCACCTCCACAGTGTCCCTGGACCCACCCTTCACCCTCACACACTTTCAAGTGGGTCAGGTGTCCTGCCCCAGTCCTGTAGTCACCCTGAGGGAGGTTCTGTGTGAGCACTGGCTGGACAGGCAGGGGACAGCGGTAGGCAGGGTGACCTGTGGCTGGCCCATCAGCAAAAACCTTGTGGATGGAAGGACTGGGGGTGCTGCTGGGCAGTGGGTGCCAAAGGGCAGTGAGCAGCTCTGGGGTCAGAAGCAGGCTGAGACGTCCCCTTGTTGTCCCCAGTTTGGACACAGGACCAGTAGCAGGGGCCGTACTTGTACGCCACAGAGGGTGAGACAAGAGGTGGGGTGAGGACGAGGGTGCTAGGGGTGGGAGGTGGGCAGGGAACCTCTGAGGGCAGAGCTCAGGCTGGGGAAGCAACGGCGCTGTGTCAGGGGTGTGACCAGTATGACCCAGACAGGCAGGAAGTCAGCCTCACCCCACAGCAGAACTGCAGTTCGAGGGAGACCCAGGGCTGACCTTTGTGCTGTGCTGGCCCTGAGGTCAAGCCCTGCAGCAGCAGAGGCAGCTGCCCTGAGGCTGGGGAGGAGGAGGCCATGCAGGTCATTGGCTCGGGCCAGAGCAGCCCAGGCTGGGAAACTGCTGCCCAGCGGACACTGCTGAGAACCTCTGCTCCCTCAGAGACACTGAGGTGGGAACCAGGCAGCAGCCACCTCACCCAGGGCCCAATCTGAAAGCTGCCCTCTCAGCTGTGGGACCTCGGGGCGGTGTCTCATGCTCTGTGCTCTCCAGGGGTCCTTTCTGTGGGATAATGACCCCGCCACAGGTTCCTGAGGGTTGTCTTGGAGTGTTTAGCTCAGCTGTGTCCCTTCCTTCCCCAGGCCGTCTGTTCCTTGCAAAGGGGAAGTGCTGAGTCCCAGCGCCAGGGTGGGGGTGGGGCAGAGCGCGCAGCACCGCCTCCTGCCTATCCTGGCACATGGTCGCCTCCTCCCTGCTCAGCACATCCGGCCCAGTTCTGTCCCCATCCTTCCCAGTTCCCAGGAGTACCTGGAGACAGCCGAGGACCATCTGAAGGGCAACAAAAGGCCTGGAACCCCTCATCCCCAAGGGGCAGACACTGCCTGGGGCAGCCTGGCATGGTTCTCCTTGCTCACTGTGTGCTCTCTTCTCCAGAACGCCGGAGATATCCTGTGACCTGCAGCCCTGTGCTGTGTGCCGCTAAGCACAGCCAGGCAGCAGGCAGGAGGTGCACTGTGCTTAGCCTGACCCCCGACCCTTGTGACCACGGTCCAAACTCTCACAGGCAAAAGGCCCATGGATGTGTTTTGGGTATAGTAAGTCCTGCCCACTGCTCAGCTGAGCGCAGGGATTTGGCCATTCAAGGCCTGCTGAGCTCCTGGGCCAGAGAAGCATGGCCCCGGAGTGTCTGTGCTCATGGACAGTGCCTGCTCCTTAGCCAGGGTGGCCCTGAGTGCCAGGGACTCCTTCATAGCTGTGCTGTCCTGGGCCGGCATCTCGCTTCTGATACAGGTATAAAAACTAGGATAATAGCTCTGCAGTTGATGGAAACCTGAAATCCCAGTGCTGTAATCCTAGGCTGAGACAGAAGGATCACCAGGAATTGGATCCAGCGTAGGCTACATCAGCAGACCCTGTCTCATCTGCTGCCTTGGCTTCTTGCTTGGGACCAGGTCTGCAGGAGGAAGAGCCAGGCTCCACTACAGGTGAAAAGCCTGGCCCCCAGCTGTGTCTTCCAGAGCCTTACGATTTTTTTAAACCAAGGTTCCTGGAAAGGAAAAAGGCATCATAACCTTGGGTAACTTCTGTCCTGAAGCAGATGTGGGCAGAGAGGGAAAGTTCTTTTTTTTTTTTTTTTTTTTTGCGGTACTGGGGATCGAACTCAGGACCCTGCGTTTGCTAGGCAAGCGCTTATTCCACTGAGCTATATCCCCAGCCCCATAAAGGGAAAGTTCTCTAGGCACCCCACACCCAGTTTGGTCCTGCTTCAGCCCCAGCCCTGTCCCCCAGGCCCTGCTCTGGGGTTTAGATTTGTTGCCAGTTCCTCTGCTTTGCCTCCTGTCTGCACCAGCCAGCTTCCATAACCTCAGGCCTGGCCAGGCAGGGCTGCCCCATTTCTCACCTCAGAAGGCTGCAAGGAGCCTCGGAACAGCACTGGCCCTCCCCTCGGACAGCTGCCCCTGTGGGTGACTGCCCAGTGCCCCAGCTGGACTCCCTCCTAAACACTCAACCCTCAAGTGTGATGGGTTGGGTGGTGCCACCCTCCAGGCAGCTCCAGCACTTGGTGCCCAGAGACCTGGTGGGTGACCCCCATGGGGTGCAGCCCTGTGCTGCTGCACACAGCCTCAGCACTTCAGACTCCCTTCCCACCCCTAGCTCTGAGGTCCCTGGCTCCCTGCTCTGCCAGTGGGGCTCCATGGCCCACCCCAGCCCCCTCATCCGTGTGCACTGACAGGTCCCCAGCCTTCCTTCCTGGAAGACCAGACAAGATGGAGAACTCACTGCCTCTGCTCCTCAGTTTTCTCACCTGTAACTTAAAAATAAAGCTGCCTGAAATGAGTTTGTTGCCTGTAACCTCAGCACTCAGGGAGGCTGAGGCAGAAAGATTGCCAAGAGTTCAAGGGCAGCTTGTACTACATAGATGATCTTGTCTCAAAAAACAAACAAAAAAATAAAGCTATGCAAAGGTATGTCGTGAGACTCAATCAGGATACCAGGGTATATGGGGTACAGGTCAATATAAACAGTAGAAAGAATGAGCAAATAAATGGATAAGCCCTCTAGACTGATTTAACTTCTAAAATTAAAAGAATCGGAAGACAACTGATTGGTTGGGAGAACAACAGAGATGAGAGGAGAAAACTGTTTGATTAATCATCCGTGCCATTATTTGTATAACTGAGTACCAAATGCAAAGATAACATTATGTAATACAGCAACCATTGTTAATTCCCTATGATCTTCTCTATAATTTTGTATTTCCTTTATTGTTTTTGTGTTATTCTGGTTTATGTCTGTTTGATTGCTGATATGTTTCCATTCTTTTGTCTTTAAAATAAAAAAATAGAAGAACCAGGTATAGTAGTATACAGTAGTACTGTACTAATTACTACTGTAATTTCAGCACTCGGATGAGGCAGGAGGATCAAAAATTCAAGTCCAGCCTGAGTAACTTAGTAATTTTGCAAGATTCTGTCTCAAAATAAAACTCCTTAAGGTGATGGGGATGTAGTTTAGCATGAAAGCCATGGGTTCAACTCCTAGTACTACAAAACTAAAGCAAAAAGTGACCTGGCCTGCTACAGCCCACAAAGGTCACAGCTAGGTGACACTTATATCTTCTTGGGCTTTTCTCTTCGATACCTCTCTCCTTGTGGGTCTGAAATATTTGTTCTTTCATTCTCACTCTTGGCATTTAACATACATCCTACTCCCCACAAACCAGTTCTACTTGGGCCACCAATCTATGCAACAAAACACAATGGGTCCCTCTAGCACCAAGAAAAGCCATGTGGCTAAGTGTGGCAAACACCTGTAATCCCAGCACTCAGAAAGCTGAGGCAGGAGGATTGCTGTGAGTTCGAGGCTGCTCTGATCTGCATAGTGAGATCCTGCCTCAAAGAGAGAGAGAGAGAGAGAGAGAGAGAGAGAGAGAGAGAGAATGAATGACTGGGTTCACACCCTAGCTTTGCCTTTCTGGCTGTGTGACTGAGCAAGTTCCATTCTCTGTGCCTGGGGTTCCCACCTGTGAATAGCACATAGTAACACCCAGGGTGGTTGTGCCTCTGCAATGCAGTTAGTTTCAAATGAAATGAATGGATACAAGCACGTTCTTACAGCAGGAGGAAAAGGAATGCTCAATAAGGCTGTTTAACTGTGCACAGGTCTGGTTAACTTTACAGGGCTGTAAAGCTGTCACCTCCCTATCAGCTGCATGGGTTAAACCTGGGTCACACCGACCAGGAACGTCCCTCCAAACTGCCAGCTGTGGGCTGCTCCAGAGGCACCAGCTGCACAAGCTCATGATTTGGTTTGTGTGTATTTTCTCCTGGAGCCCAGGATAGCTTTCTCTCCCTGACCTCACCCTGCGGCCCTGAATGATTATTGAGAAATTTAAGTGATCAGGGCCTGGGGAATGGGCTGTGACAGTGAGGATGGCTGAGCCAGCGTGCTGTGCCCTCACAGCCAGATGGTCCTGGCAGGGCTGCCCAGGGCTCTGCTGCCACTAGGAGCCAGCGGGAGGTTTGGGCAGCCAGGCCTGGGCCTGGGAGGGTGAAAGCCCTCTCTGTGGTCCAGGCCATGGGAACAGCTCCTCAAGGGCCAGCCATGGTTCCTGGCAGTGGGCCACACTGTCTTCAGAATCCTCAGCCACACAAGTCCATTCCCTGAGTTCCCAGAGCGCTGGCAGCCCCAGAATCCTAGGCCCAGCCTTCTGTTGTCCTGCCTGTCCCTTGGAGGCAGCAGGCAGGGCAGGATGATCTAGTCAGGCTGCACTGGAGCCAAGAGGGGCTTAGCAGCAACCTGAGGCTTGGGATCATGCCATCTCCCTCCACCCCCTGCTGCCCATGCCACCCTGGACAGGACATGGAGTATTCAGCTAACAGAGACGTGCTGGTGTTGCTTGGCAAAAGCAAACCCAAGGATACAAGGTCAGCTGACATCTCGCAGTTCCAGCCAATAGAAATACAATATGAGCCCATATGTTACTTAAAATTTTCCAGTAGACTCTAAGAAAGATTTTTGTAAAGTGAAATTAATCTCAGTAACATATTTAACTCAAATTACCCAAAAATATTACCACTGCAACACAGTAATGAAAATGTGAAGTTATTAATGAGATAGCTGACACATTTTTTTTTGGTCTTTTTTTGAGATAGAGTCTCAATATGCACTTCAGGCTGGCCTTGAACTCACTATATAGCTCAGACTGGCCACAAACTCATGGCAATTCTGCTTCAGCCTCCCAAGTACTGGGATCACAGCTGGCTCTTACATTCTTTTGTGTCATGTTTGAAATCCCATGTAGCTTTACACTCACTGTACATGCGAAAGTGTGCCAGCCACTCAGGGGAGGAAAAGACTTTTCCTTTCCTCTCATGTCCTTTGGTTGGGGGCTGCAGATTAAATTGACTGGGACCAGGGATACAGCTCAGTGGTACAAGCACCTGCCTAGCAAACACAAGGTCCTGAGTTCAATTCCTGGTACCAACCAAAAAAAAAAAAGGTCCTTTGGGCCAGGGATATGGCTCAGCAGCACAAATGCCTGCCTGGCAAGAGCAAGGTCCTGAGTTTGACTCCTGGTACCAAAAAATAAAAATAAAAATAAATTGACCAGCTGGGCATGGTGGTACATACCTGTAATCCCAGCACTCCAGAGGCTGAAGCAGGAGGATCATTGCAAGTTCAAGACCAGTCTGGGCTACAAAGCGAGCTCAAGGCCAGCCTGAACTGCACATGGAGATCCTTTCTCAAAACAAACAAATAAAGAAAGAAAGAAACCAAGAGATTAACTGACAAAGAAGGCAGTTACACCTGCACACAGGAGGCAGGGAAGGAAACACTGGCTCCTTAAGTAGTTAAAGATAAGAGGCTCACACGGAGCTCAACACCTAACTTAGTAGGTAAAAGGTGCAGGGAAGAAAGGCTTTGATAGGAAAAACAAATAGTTTTCATTAGAAAAGACAAATGGGCCTGAGGACAGCAGGAGATAAGAAAGCTGGTGAACGCAGGCCAGCTGGGAAGCAGCCGGGGAGCTTGCCCAGGACGCAGGAGACCCTGGGTTTGATCCCCACCACCACAAAGGGCAATAAAAAGTTTGTGAAAATGTTTGTCTCCACAGGCACAAGGGGTCTTCTCAGCTTCTTCAGGGCCACAAAACTCCCCCCTAGAGGGGATTTATGGTACCATTCCCCTGAGTTGCTTTTAGTCAGATAAAGCAAGCTCCCAGGAAGCCTTTATTTTAACTTATTTTATTTTTTGAAACAGGGTCTCACTATGTAGTTCAGGTTGGCCTTGGACTGTGTAGCACAGGCTGGCCTTGTAGATCCTCCTGCCTCTGCTTCTCGAATGCTGGGATCATAGACGTGTGCCATTACGCCTGGCTGCCAGCCGAAATCGCCGAGTTCCCGCAGGCCTTGGCCGCGGGAAACGCGGCGGGGTTGGCGCGAACCCTCTGCCCTGGCTACGGACATCTCTGCCCACGCCGACGCGACCCGCACGAGAGTGGCAGGAAGAACTGTCTCCCCCCCCAGGTCACTGCTCCGCGTGTGGACGTACGGATCCCACCCTGCGCGTGTGGGGGCCCGGCTGGCTGCATCTCCTCTGTGGGCTGGGAGGCGCGGGTCCTAACGGTGGGGAAATTGAGGCGCATCCGCCGCGGAGCACCCTCCCACCCCCCACTCACCCTCGGGCTTAACACAAAGCCCCCGGGACCCCGGAGAAAACTCGCACGGCTGCCTGCCTGGCACCTCGCCGGCGCTGCTCCTTGGACCCAGGGGCGGGCGGCAACCGCGGGGACCGTGATGCAACCCGGCGCGCGGTTTGCGGCTAGGAGCCGGTGCCCCGCCTCTCACTCGGGCCAGGGGCGCGCCCCGCCCGCCCTCACCGACGCCCCGCCCCGCCCCCAGACTCCGTCCACAACGTCCACCGGCCCCGCCCCCACCTGGCATTGCCCCGCCTCCCCCAGCTCCCCTTGCGCTTCCTTGGAGTCCAGACTCCAGAGGGTTGCTAGGCACCTGCGTGCGTGGGTCCTGTTCCTACAGTCATGGTTAGACCTGCGCCGTGGCGGTGCCAAAAGTAACCCTCAAGGGCCTGAACCTCGTGTTCGCCAGACCCCCAGAGCGGCGCACCCTGACGTCCAAACAGCAAATCTGGGGCTCAGAGCCCGCACTGCTCCTCCTGGCATGGGATCCGCTAGCCTCTCGCAACGGCAGGGCATCCTGCGTCATCCCTCGGATACACGGGAGGGCGGGGAGCGAGATTTCTGCAGGAAGCACTGTGATGACTGTCTGGGAGTCTAGGCATCAGGGGGAGCCCTTCTTTGGACACCTAGAAATCTGCCTGGGGGAAAATAATAGTGTTTTCCAGGGACCTTTGCGAATTTGGGGGACATGGAGCATTTGCCATCGGACACCCCAGAGGTGGAAGGAGGGCAGAACTCCTAGGGCTTGGCTCCCTGTCACCAACAGCACCTGCTCTGGGCAGCCCTCTGCCCAGGCCCACTCAGGCAGGTGGGGAGCAGCAAAGTGCAGGTGCTTACAGTACCCCCAACCCCCATCCCTGGGCCAGGCTCGGCCTCTCACTCCAGGGATCCCCCCCTGTGTGGCTGACTGTCAATGGTCTGGACGACCCCAAGCTGCTTCTATGCTGTGGCAGTAGCTGTGATTTTCGTCCTGTGAGGCAGGCAAACTGAATACAGGCTGGAGAGCTGGGCTCAGAGAGGTAGCCCGGGTCACCTAGTGAATCGGTGACAGATGCAATCAGGACCCAGACCCCTACTGCCCAAGCCCTCTATGTCTGGAGAGGACAGGAGCAGGCCAGGACAGCACCCGGGACAGGGGCCAGGTCTAAGCAGGCTGAGCTGGAGGTAACAGGCAGGCGACCCCTGGACAGAAGGGGGCTGAAGGGAGCAAGGGTTGGGGGCATCTGTCAGCTATGTGTGTCTCAGGGTCCGTCAGCTGCCACTTAGGGGAGCCCAGAAGTGGGGGGCAGCAGAAACCCCATGGAGCGCTGGAGATTTCAGGTGTGGAAGGCTGGGCTTGAAGTCCTGCCTTCCATTCCCAGCCACTGATTTCAGAGGATGTGCAGTCTTTCCCGTGAGCCTCGGTTTCCTGCTCTGTAAAGTGGGCATCTGCTCCCTCTTCTGCTGTGGCACAGAAGGTGTTTTGTGACCAGAGGGGACCCTTGAAGGACCTTTTGCCCTTCCCTGAATCCCCTGGCCCGAGCCCCTTGCCTTTGCTCCCCGATCCTGCTGGCATGTCTGGGAGGGCCTGCACTTGGTAAATATTTGTGCTTCTGATCTGCTTACTGCTTGCTGGAATGCTTTGTGCTGTTCAGCCTGGCCTCTGCCCCAGGCCGTGGCGATTGTGGAGGAAACGTGCAGGTCAGTACTGCTAGGTGTTCTCTACTCCCTTCTTGTCTGCTCTTCCTGAGCCCTCTTGCCTCAATCTGTTCCTGAAGCTCAAACTCTGTGCTGACTGCAGAGCAGTGGACAGGAAATACATGGCTCCAAAGGAACCCTTCAAGGCAGGTATGGGTGTGCACGACTATAGTCCCTGCATCAGGGAGGCTGAGGCGGGAGGATTGCCATGAGTTTGAGGCTTACTTGCACTACATAGGAAGACCTGTCTCAAAAAACATAAATAAATAAAGGGCCCTGCTCTGGCAGTGGAAGAGCTGGTACTCTGAGTCCAGATGTTAGCTAAGCAGGCTGGGTGTGTGATCTCCATGAGTCCCTGCTTGCTTCCTCATCCAGGGACTGGCGGAATGGTTTGGACAGGTGCCCGCCTTTGGGAAGGTGTGTTCGGCCCCACCCTTTGCTCCGCAGTTCTTCGTGCTCCTAGGCGCATGCGCCTTCCCAGAGTCGCCGCTCAAAACAAGGCCAAGAAGCGATCCAGTTTGTGTTGAGGGCTCTGTGCGCACCGTGCTGGTAAATATTTAACAACCGGGCCTAAAAAGAAGAGCTCTGTTTTGCTGCAGTTGCCCAGTTTCTGTGCTGTTAATACTCCCTCCGTGGGCACTCCAAGATGATGTCACTGTCGTGGAGTTGGCTGGCCCCAGACTGTGCTGCGAGTGAGTGGGATGGCCGGTGTGATATGCACGGTATGCACTTTCCTTTATGCTCGGCTCTGCCCCTCCCCCACTTGTCATAGGTGTTTGCTGTTTGTCTGTTGTTTGGTGCTTTCAGACAGGGACTCATGACTTACGATGTAGCCCTAGCTGGCCTCAGCCTCCCAAGTACTGGGATTACACGCATGCACCATGGGCTTCAGGTTTTGTTTTGTTATTTTGAGACAGGGTCTCTATATGGTTCAGGCTGGCCTTGAACTCACTATATAGTCCAGGTCAGCCTTGAACCCACAGGGATCCTCCTGCCTCAGCTTCCCCAGTGCTGGGATTACAGGCTTGTATACCACACTCAGCTTTTGGTTTTTTAATGTGCTATTTAGGGCTGGAGTTATAGCTCAGTGGCAGAGCACCTGCCTGCCAAGTGCAAGGTCGTGAGTTTAATTCCTGGTACCAAAAGAAAAAGAAACTTGTGTAATTTGCTATTTAATATCTCATTTTTTCCAGCACAGGGTGGACCCTCCCAGTTAGAGGGGAACCTAAAGACTACCAAGCTCCCCTTCCTGCCAGCCACTTTGCAGAAGTCCCAGGAAGTAGTCAGGTCTCTTTCCTTCCCAAAGGCCCACATTCCTTTCACACGTCCCAAGGTCCCAGCCAGGATGAGCTAGGTACCTGGATAAGAGTGGGAGACACCCCACAAGATACCCCGCATTCCTGCCAGCCTGGGGTAGAACAGTCATCACTTGTACTAACCTGACATGGTAGTGCCCATGCCTTTGAGCCTGCAAACAGAGGGCGGCACTGTTGCAGGGCAGGGTTGGGAGCAGGAGGCCAGAAGTGGCCAGGGCAGCAGAGGGTGAAGGAGGGGGTGTACCTACCCCTGCACCCCTTGGACCTCACAAAGAATGACTCAAAGATAGAAGTCTGCTGGGCATGATGGCACACACCTGTAATCCCAGCACTTGGGAGGCTGAGGCAGGAGGATTGTTGAGAGTTCTAGACCAACCTGGGCTACAAAGTGAGCACAAGGTCAGTTTGAACTGCATAGTGAGACCCTGTCTCAAAAAGACCAAAAAAATAAAAAACCTGAAGAACGTCAGGACGCCTGTCCTTCCTGGTGCATGAAACCCAACAGGATCTCTGAGTGTAGAGCATGTCTGTGACCTGCCCTCACAAACTGGCCCTTCTATGTCACCAAGTGGGAGCAGGATGGGTGCTCAGGACTCTCCCTTAGGAACTTCAGTTCCCACCACAGAGATGCCTGAAATCTGGAGAGAGTAAAGCAGGCTCACAAGCTGCCCTCCTAAGATAGCAATCTCCACACTCCGCCGAAGTGTTTACAGTACACGGAGACTTGCCGGAAACCCCTCACACGCAAAACCACAGCTTTGTTACGGGACATTAATCACCCACTATGGACATTGTCTCTTCGGCTGCATGTTTGTGTGGCACTGCTTTTCTCCTTCCAAGAAATGCCTTCCACAGATGTGGCCCTTGTTGCTGAACAGGCAAGAGACAGCGTTTTCACACAGCCGGCTCTTCCCCAGGACAGCCCAGAATGGGCCCACGCATGGTCCGCAGAGCACCAGCGCTGTCAAAGCTTGCTCCTCCAGGTATTTGTCCTGGGCAGGGAAGCCAAATATTGACCCAGTTTTAGCAAATGCAGAGCAGCAGCGTTTTGGCTTAAAAACATTTCCACTTAGCAAGAGTGATTGATTGTTCTCTGGAGGGGAGTGACCACAGGGTCCCGCGGTGACTTCCTGATAAGAATTTGGAAGGGGTTCTTCTCACATCAGGCTGGCCTTGACCACAGTGGGACAGGCTCCATGTCTCAAGGGTGGCCACATGCGATATAGGCAGAAGACACAAGGACCTCACATGCTGTTGACACTAGTCCAGTCCCCACGCTGAAGGCCCCTGAGTTCTGTCCAGGTGATAACCTGCTGCCAGGACCAAGCACAGCCCAGAGCTGGCAGGACTGTGATCCACGGCAGAGGGAAGAGGGGTGCCCTGTCCAGGTGAACTTTCGAGTGCACACACGCACAGGCAGGAAATGGCAGACATGCACACGATCAGGAATTGGTCCAGAAACCTGGGCCAAAATATGGCCCAGTGCATTGGATGCCAACTCCAATAGCAGGTGCATTATTGCATGTGGGTAACTCCCACCTGACTGAGGATGGGGTGCCCTCTATGTGTTCTTCAGCTGGCTTCCTCACAGACATTCAGACTCAGGCTGAGTATAAGCCAGAGCCTTTGTACTCATCAGGGACCTTGGGTAAGTACCAGCACATAGCTGAATCTCAGTTTCTCCTTCTGTAAATTGGGACAGTAGTGCATATCTTTTTCTTGTCTTCTTTCGTTTCCTTTCTTTCTTTTATGGTGCCAGGTATTGAATTCAGCATCTTTACACTGAGTTTCACCCTAGCCCTTTCTTATATATATTTTGAAACAAGTCTCACTAAGTTCCCTGAGGGGGGGACTTAAACTTGTGATTGTCGTGCCTCACTCTCCCAGAGTGCTGGGATTACAGGTGTGTGTCACTATGCCCAGCTCAGTGATGCGTATGGTTTAAGGTTGTTGTGAGTATGAAGCTAAATGCACTTTCATGCCTAGTACTGGGACTGTGAGCAGAACTCTTGGTCTTGGCTGGCCAGCGTAGACAGAGGGCTATGGGGTCCCAGGCAGTGGGGGTTGCTGGGCCCCTGTTGACCTCGTTGTCCAAGCAACCATCTGAACTGGGGTTGAGGGGCCACGTAGGGAGTGCCACCTCAGCCAGCACCCTGTGTCCTAGGCAAAGAACCTTTGCCACCTGCACAGACCTCATCCTGCTAACTCTACTGGCTTTTTTTTTTTTTTTAATGTTTTTGAGACAGGACCTCACTATGCAGTTCAGGCTGGCTTCGAGCTCACTTTGTAGCCCAGGCTGGTCTCAAACTTGCAATGATCTTCCTGCCTCAGCCTCCTGGGTGCTGGAATTACAGATGTGCACCATCACACCCGGCTTGTACTCTACTGGCTTTACATGAATCTTTGGAATGCAAAATGTAGGAGCCCAAATAACTGGACATGCAAACATTGGGTGCCTGCTCAGATTCCCTCAGTGATCTGCCTTCTGTTTAGGTTTTCGGTTTTGGTTTCTACTTTTATTTTATTTTTGGTTTTCTGAGACAGGGTGTCTGTCGCTGTATAGTCCCATAGAGGCAATTTTAAATGTAAGAGAACTCTTGAAACTTATATTTCTAACACTCTGCAGGGATGTAACTGGGAAGCGCAGCCTGTTCCCACAGTTAGAAAATTACAAAACTTAATGAGCCTTAACATTCCAATGCCGGCTGCAAGATAAGTGTAGCTCAACCAGGCAGTGTATCTCCTTCTATTTTGCTTGCTTTCAAGTTTTTCAGAGACTTATCATCTCAAGGACAGCTCAGCCCAGTCTTAGACGGTGATTTATTCCTCCTGCTCACCATCACCTGGACCTCCTTATTACACGATAGTAACCCCATTAGCTTACATAGGATAAATTCTGCCTAGCAATGTATGACACGTGTAACCAACTGTAGACTATCCTGTTATCTGCCTTTTGTACTTCCTCCTAAACACCTATGTAAGTAACTGTTTTACTTCAAGACAGGGCTGGTAATTTGGACCTGTGTCCCCCAGCCCGCTAGCGTAAGATGTGTGCCTTTCAGAGCTCCGTGGTGCCCCATCTCTGGTCTGATCCCTAGTTCCCTAGTTCCCTGCTTCCCTGCTGTGTCCCCCTCCCCAGCCTGTCCCATCAGGCCATGTGGCCCCCACCATTTCTGGCCTTTCTTTTCCTTTTCTTCAGACACATGTCCTGAATTTGCCCTCCCAAAGCACTAGGACCTCAGTCCTTGCCCAAGCTCTGTTTGTTGGAGGATCAAGGCAAAAAAGGGTGTCATTTCTAAATCACTCCTTTTTTTATTTTTGGAGACAGAGTCTCACTATGTAGTTCAGGCTGGCCTTGAACTCACTATGGAGCCCAGGCTGGCCTCAAACTCACAGCCATCCTCCTGCCTCAGCCTCCTGAGTGTTGGGATCACAGGTGTGTCCAGCCTTGCTAAGAGTTTTGTAACCTATTCGCATCCTCTAATCTCATATTTGTTGGTTTTGGTGACCAGTCTCCAACCTGCAGCTATTGAGGCCCACCCCTGGGTCACCTCATTAGCATAATCGCAATTGTGACACAAAGGGCTCCTATTGTTTGTTTTTTGAGACAGGGTCTGGCTAGGTGGTTCAGGCCGGCCTTGAGCTCACTCTGTCAGGAGGCTCCTAATGACAAAAAGTACTAGGATTGCTCAGGAAATCTCAAGGTTTCCCGGAGCTTTGTACCCAGATCCCGAACAAAGATGTTGTACACATTACACATATAAGAGCATGTTATATATCATATGCAAAAGTTTTTTGTTCCTTGTGGTACTGGGGGTTGAACCCAGGCCCTTCGCCTTGAACTACAGCCTAGCCCTTTTTTATTTTTCATTCTGAGACAGGGGCTCTTTGAGTATGCTACAGGTAGCAAGTGTGAGGTAAGACAGAAGAAATAAAAACTAGGTGGGAAGAAAACAAGGAAAATCATAATTTAAAAATGAAAACTGGACCTTTAAGGCACAAGCCCAATTTAGTTATTTCTCTCTTCTCCCAGAATGCAATAGGCCTGAGCGATTCCCTTTCCCCTGCACATGGGCAGGGCTACTCCCCTGCTGTCTGTACTGGTCCTCTTTTACCTGTGCACAGACCACCCCCGTATATAATGGTTCCCTGGGAATGGAGCATTATCTCTTTTTTTTTTTTTTTTTTTTGGTACCAGGAATTGAGCTCAGGACCTTGCCCTTGCCAGGCAAGTACTTGTGCCACTGAGCTATATCCCCAGCCTGGGGGGATTATCTTACCATGGGGAACCATCCCCACCACCCAACCAAGACTATAGGTTGCCTCTGCTGAAAACACATAAAGAGGCCAGGTATAATGGTTCATGCCTGTAATCCCAGCCCTCGGGAGCCTGAGGCAGGAAGATCACTGTGAGTGTGAGGCCAGCCTGTAATATGTAGTGAGACCCTGCCTCAAAAAAAACAAAAACAAAAAAAAATATATAAAGATCCGCAGCTCCTGAGCATGTCTGTTATGGTTGATCCATTGTGTCAACTTGGGGAGTCTAGAGGTTTAGCTGAGTGAGTCAGCAGAAAGCCAGGGTGCTTACTTTGTACACATGCTGAGCCTGTGGAAGAGGAGGGCATGGAGACTGTGTGAGAGCTACACGCCCCCTGGGTGGGGGGAGGCTGTTTACAAGGTAAGGGAGAGAGGCTGCTTGCTGCAGTTCTTCACTTTTGCTGGTTGTTTTGCTGTGCTCTGCAGCCATAAATGTTTGCCCTCTGCCATGTGCCACTCTGCTTCTGAGCCAGCCAAGTATGGACTGAAACCTTCACAACTGTAAGCTAAATAAACCTTTCCTTCCTTCATTTTGGGTGTTCGGTATTTTGTCTCAGCAACGAGAGAAAAGTAACTAAGACAATTTGCTGCTACCCTTAATCTCAGTCTTAAGCAAAGTCTCTGGACACGAGCAAAATGCAGACAAACTTTCTGCCAAGCCATCACATACATCATTTGGAGTCCAACAGCCAATGTAGTCCTTCTTTCCAACAGAAACCTTCCAAACCCGGTCTTTACTGGCAGGATTTCTATCAGCCTTCTGGTCTTCCGAGCTCTGACCAGAATCTCCCAGACAGAACAGTGGAAGGTGTTCCAGCGCATCTCTTTCAGGAGACATCTCTGAACCTTTCCAAACTCTTCCCATAAGCAATTTCCAAAGACTCTTGAACCACATGGTCAAGTATAGTAACAGCAACAACCCTGCTCCACCGGTACCAAATTCTCTCTTAGTTACTTTTCTCTATTGCTGAGAAGGAAGCTAAAGAATGTCATGTTCCAGAATGGCAGCAGCGGCCGCACCAGGTTCCAGAATGGAGGCGGCATAGAGAATTTGCTCCTCAGAATTGGATTCAGTGTGCCCAGCGATTAAGGCACTTGACCCCTATGGCCAAGAGAAAGTTTGGCTACTGCTCCAGGTGGCATTAGGCCTTGGCATCATCCACGTGGCCCTGGCTTTAGGTGCAAGGAAAATGCAAGAGTTCTGAGGTTAAAGAGGCTTCCACCCAGATTTCAGAAGGCCTGGGAGGCCAGGCAGTGTGCCCCTGAGAGGGCAGTGTGTGAAGCTGTGAGTGTGAAGCAAAAGGTGCCCTGGGGACCTCAGAAGTTTAGAAAAGCCAGGAGCATGGATCATCTGGGGAAAGCTGCAAGGAGGGAGCAAAGCAGGCCTAAGAGAGAAGCTGTGGGAGCTGTAACCACCAGACCTGCCGTAGGGGTGGACTCATGCAAACCCTTTGGAGCTCACAATGTGCCACAAGTTGCTTCAGATGCTGGATGTGGAATTACAGAACACAATGTTAGCCCTGCTGGATGTTGGACTTGCTTTGCTATCAATGCTCTGTATCCCCCTGTGTGTACCTTTTGGGATGGTAATGTTTATATTGTGCCTTTAAATGTCCGAAGTGTTTAATTTTCATTGTATTGGGGCAAAATGTTATGGTTCTAATATAAGCATGTCTTTGTATCTGGAAACTGGTTTAAGGAAATGTGTCTGGTTGCCAAGTTGACAAGGGTTGGAATGTTATGGTTGATACATTGTGCCAACTTAAGGAGTCTAGAGGTTTAGCTGAGTCAGCAGGAAGCCAGGGTGCTTGCTTTGTACACATCCTGAGCCTGTGGCAGAGGAGGGCATGGAGACTGTGTGAGAGCTGCACGCCCCCTGGGTGGGGGGAGGCTGTTTACAGGGTAACGGAGGTAGAAAGAGGCCGCCATTCCTCCCTTTTGCTCTTGTGCTTTTGGCTGTGCTCTGCTGCCGTGAACGTCTGCCCTCTGCCATGCACCACTCTGCCTCTGAGCCAGCCAAGTACGGACTGAAACCTCCACAAACTGTAAGCTAAATAAACCTTTCCTTCCTCCATTTTGGGTGTTCAATATTTTGTCTCAGCAACGAGAGAGAGAAGTAACTAAGTCAATGTCCTAAAATCTCTGCTACTAACCCTTCCCGAGCTCTTACTGACACATCCTGAAACTTCTTCTGAGACAGGAATCAAGCAAACCTGCCAGGGTTCTATGTTCAGGGTGGGTTAAATTCCTGTCTCAGCTTCTGAACCCCTCAGACCCTGTTGTGGACAGCTACCCTCTGCAGGCAGAGTTCTCACCTTCTGACTCTCTAGCACAAGGACCGGGAAGACAAGAGGAGGCAGTGAGGCTCTGAGAGGGCAAGCAACTATCCACGCAGAGCAGGGTTGGCCCCACATCCCGCCCCTCATCACAGCATCCTGTGCTGTGACATTTTTCTGTAGATCCCGAACAGCTCACACTCAGGTTGGTATGCTCCTTGAGACCCCAGAGTCTTATGATTGAGGGCTGTCAGCACCAAGAGCGTGCATGCAACCCTTCTTTGAAGACAGGGAAACTGAGGCCAACATTATCCAGACATTGTGTTACCAAGTTTTGGGGTGTTAGAGTCTCCCTCTCGAGGTGGTTTATAGGTTCTTTGTGTCCTGAGCAAAGAATTGGTCAAGACCAGTGCAAACAATAGCAAAGTTTTACTAAAGGTAGGGAAAAAAACAGGCTGTGCAGAATGAGTTTTGGCCAAGTAAAAGCAGGAAAAGAAGCACCCCTTACAGCCTGAGGGTGGGCCAACACAGAGAGAGAACACTGGCAAAACTCAGTGTATACTGTCCTTTTTTTTTTTTCCTTGTCTTTTTGAGACAGGGTCTCGCTTTGCAGTTCAGGCTGGTCTTGAGCTCTCTTTGTAGCCCAGGCTGGTCTTGAACTCATGATGATCCTCCTGCCTCAGCCTTCTGAGTGCTGGGATTACAGGCGTGTGCCACCACACCTGGCTACACTGTCCTTTTTGTGTTACCCACTTTTCAGGCTGATGTCAGGTCCTACAGAAAACCTGCTTGAGGAGGATCATTGCAAGTTTGAGACCAGCCTGGACTACAAAGTGAGCTGAAGGCCAGCCTGAAATGCACAGCAAGACTCTGTCTCAAAAAGACAAAAAAAAAAAAAACCCAAAAGAACAAAACCTGCTTGAGTTCTCACAAGAAGGCCACGTGCAGGGCTTTGGGGACTGTTCTGCACCTGTTCTGGGATCTTGTCGTGTCTCCTTTCCCAGCCAGTTTTAGCCACATCCCACCTTCCTGTTTTATTTCCTCAAGAAACACATAGTCCCCTAATTTTTCTTTTGTCTTTTTTGAGACAGTCTTACCATGCAGTTCGCGCTGGCTTTCAGCTCACTTGGTAGCCCAGGCTGGTCTTGCACTCATAAGGACTGAAATGCCGAGTGCTGGAATTACAGGCATGCACCACCACACCCAGCATAGTCCCCTGATTTTTATGGGGTGCTGAGGGAATGGCGATCTCTGTCTTCTATAGCTTATTCTAGCTAGAAGGAGATGTAGACCCTCCTACTGGGGGTTATGTGCTCTCCACTTACCTTCAGATGTTGTGGCTCACTGGCGTGGTTGAAGAGAAAAATTGTGAGAAGACAATAAGGAAAGTATTAGTGACTGTGAGCTGCCTGTTTGATGGGAGGAAGAGGGTAACTTCACTACTGTGCTGGGGATGTGGAAGCAGAGATGAGGAACTGGTCAGATCTCCACACTTGTGGAGCACAAATTATGGCAAAGAAGGAGCTTAGATAAAGTATCAAGAACCTGGGGGCCATAGCCATAGTAAGATTACTCCCATAATGGATCTAATAAAAAACAGGCGCCTCAAACCTGGGGCCCATTTAAATTGTGGTCAGTTAGGATCATTCATGACCCCTTACCTGCACTGAAGCAGCACTTGCTTTTTTTTTTTTTTTGAGACAGGGTCTAGCTATGCAGTTCAGGTTGGCTTTGAGCTCGCTTTGGAGCCCAGGCTGGTCTTGAACTTGCAACAATTCTCCTGCCCCAGCCTCCTGAGTGCTGTGATTACAAGCGTGTGCCACCACGCGTGGTTTGTACTTGCTTTCTGAAGAGGAACCACATGTCTTCCCAAGAGTCTGAGGGATCACTTTTGTCTTTGTCCTGTGAAAATTCTAGTGACTATTTCCCATGTAAGATTTTTATAGCTTGTCACTTTGTCCCTTGAGGAAGGACCAGAATGGTTCTGCAGGAAATGGGAGTAAGGCCAGGGTCTTGAGGGGCTGTAGGGCTGCCCTTCTTGCCTTCTATCAGCCTTTCGATTTCCCAGCGAGACTTTTTTTGTTTTTGTTTTTGAGACAGGGTTTCACTATGCAGTTCAGGCTGGCTTTGAACTCAATTTGTAGCCTGGACTGGGCTCGAACTCTCAATGATCCTCCTGTCTCAGCCTCTTGAGTGCTGGGATTATAGGTGTACGCCACCCCGTCCAGCCCCAGTGAGACTGTAGGTGTGTCTCTGTGGGATTCCTTGCAATGAATGACAGCAACGTGCTTGGGAAGATAGACAACCCTAAGGGCTGTAGATTTTCCTGTGTTTTATAGATGATTACTTATTAGTCAGAAAGCTTGCTCTTTCCAGACTGCTGTGTAGGCATGTTGCACCAGAAAAGCATATTTGGTGTCTATGTAGGTATTTGGCTTTTCTCTTTTCCTAATATCAATGCCTGAGTAAGAGCTATTAACTCTGCCTTGTGAAGAGAGTTCCCTGGGGGAAGAGATTTCACTTCAGAGACCTGCAGTGAACTGACAGCTGTATAATCTGCCTTTTAATACCCTTTCTGGACAAAGCTACTGTTATGGTTGATGTGCTGTGTCAACTTGGAGAGTCTAGAGGTTTGGCTGAGTGACTCAGCAGGAAGCCAGGTGCTTACTTTGTACACATCCTGAGCCTGTGCAAGAGGAAGGCATGCAGAGGGTGTGGGTGTAGAGGACCACCCCCACCCTCCAGAGGGGGTAGACTGCATAAAAAAGGAATTGAGGAAGGACTGCCTGCTGGTTCTTCAGAGGAGCTCCAGTCTTCAACTTCAGCTTGGTCATCTCCTGGTTTCCAGTGGGGACTGTTTGGCTTCTGCCTGGGACTTTTCAGCCTTCTGGTGTGAGCCCTCCAGCCTTCATCGTAGATTCATCAGCATTTTGTTGCAGACCCATCAGCCTTTTGATACAGACTTTCATGGACACTGCAGACACTGTGGTGAGCTCCAAGCCTGGGCCTGGGCTCTTCAATCTCCAGTGTGCATACACTCTCTACACGTTTTTTCATCTAACCCTGTAGCTGACCACTGTAAGTCAAATTTGTAATTTCTTGTACATTTGTATATCTTGTGTTATATCTGTTTCTCTCGTAAACTCTGACTGATACAGCTACTTCCCTCAGTGAACCACACTTCTTTGGGGTCTTGGAGGGGCAGGTCACCCATGTCCTGCCTGCTTGCAAAGGTCTGGGAGATTGCTTGTTCCCAAGAATGGCTAACTTCTGGACCTATAGGGATTAGAAGGGCAGGATTAAGCATGGTGAAAGTTTTTATATTAACCTCAGGGATGTTTAGGAGTATCACCCGATACTTGTGAAGCCATTCCCCTGCTAATCACAATTAACCTTTGGTCTCAAGCATCGCTCTGACCTGATGAGGGGTCAGGACTTCTAATTTCTGTCCTAAAGTTAGTTTTATAGCTTCCTCCATAGTATAGATGTAGCTGTTACAGCTCTCAGGCAAGATGGCCATCCAACAGCCATTCCATCTAACTTTTTTGAATCATGCCAGTGAGTGGAATTCTTGTCCTAGTCTTTGGTTCAAGACATACAAAACAATATTTCACTTTTCTGTCTTTTGTGTTTATTTTTGAGCCAAGGTCTCACCATGTAAACTCAGCCTTTCCTTAAGGCTGGTTTTAAATTCATTGTGTAGCCTAAGTTGGCCTCAAACTCATAGCAATCCTCTTGCCTCACCTCCCGTTGATGTGATTGCAGGCATGCACCACTACATCGAGCAAGTCCTCTCTTTTCCGAAATGTAAAGTAAGAAGGGATTTCTTAAATCAAGTATTCCATTATACCGTGTAACAGGATCCACCTATTGGCTAATTAGGTCAGGGAGACCCGGCATAGTCCCAAAAGATAAGATCCATTTTGGCTTTTGCCAGAATTTGAGAATTGCCTCCAATTTTGATAGTAAATCTCTTCTATGTAGGGAGTAAGACACTATGTTGGTGGTTTAACTAATGGTCAACTTTTTTTTTTTTTTTTTTTTTTTTTGCGGTACTGGGGATCGAACTCAGGACCCTGCGCTTGCTAGGCAAGCGCTTATTCCACTGAGCTATATCCCCAGCCCCATGGTCAACTTTTAACACCCAGCTGAACTGAATCAGTGTGGTGCTGAGTGTGGAGGGCCCACCTGAGGACTGCTGCCAACAGCAAAAAGGGAGAATGGGAAGGAAAGATGGGGCGCTGTTGATTCTCCTGGAGAAGCTTGTCAAGCTGTTTTTCCTGGTATGAACTCAGCTGTTCTCATTGTCAAAGTAGCTTGGGTCCTCACTGTCACTGAGGATGGCTGTGGTTCTCTTTGGGAGAGCTCTGGTCCTTACCTTGAGCATTACTTCCTGGCTCCAGTGCAGATCCCTCAGCCCGCTGGCACAGATCCTTCATCCCACTGCCACAGACTTCCTAGCTTCTACCCCTGACCTTTGGGCTTTCCCACTACAGATCCTTGGTACAGACGTGCATGAGATATTGTCATGTGCTCTAGGTCTCCAGCTGGACTTGTGGAGGACATTACCATGGGCTCTAGGTCTTCAGCTGGACTCATGCAAGAAATTGTCATGGGATCCAGGCCCTCAGCTGGATTCTTTGGGTTGCTAGTGTGTGGACAGATGTACTGCATTCTTTTGTATTTGACTCTTTGGGTGAATATTATAAAATAATCCTATAAATATATGTGTCCTGCATTAAATTCTTTCCCTTGCAAACCCTGACTACAACATTGTGGGACAATTAGAAAATCAAACTTAAATATTAGGCCTTCAAATTCAGAGAAGGAGTAAAGAATCTCCAGCTATGGGTCTCTTTGACTCCAACTATGGTTATAGATTTGGAGGAGCTTTTGCCAGAGAAGTAAGTAATTGCAGCTTTTTTCTTTTAACTGTGGTTTTTTTGTTTGTTTGTTTTTGTGGTACCAGGGATTGAACTCAGGATCTTGCGCTTGCCAGGCGGGCGCTTATTCCACTGAGCTATATCCCCAGCCCTAGCTTTTTTCTTTTGACCCTCCTCCAGATCCTGATTGTTGCACATGTAAAAGGCCATGTCCAATAGTTGGGGCATAGATATCTAGAGTCCCATCAGAAGTTCCTTCATGAAATAGATGGGAGACATCCCTATCTCCCTGAGAGACAGGTGGGGATCCAAGGATCATCAGAGATTCTCTTGCTCAGGGTCCATTCTAAATACCATACTTCCTGGGGTTTTTTCCTGGGACAAAGGGTCATAAAAGTGCAAACATAAGGGATTTCACTCCATCTTCTGTTTTAAGCAGAAACAATTTAACTGGAAATTAGTATCATAACTTAAGCTGCCATCTCATACCCCTCTCTTGTCATTCCATAGTTCATGGTGAACCCACACTCTATTGTAATGGTTGATATATTGTGTCAACTTGAGAAGTCTAGAAGTTTAATTAAGTCACTCAGTAGGGACCTGAGGTCCTCACTTTTAAACATCCTCATCCTGTGCAAGAGGAGGGCAGGGAGATGGCATGAGTGCTACACATCCCCCCCAGGAGGGGGGTAGCCTGCTTACAAATAAGGGAGGAAAAGAGGCTTATTCTTCCCCTTTTTTGCTCTTGCTGCTTTTGCTGTCTTCTGTTGCCTTGAACTGTTGCCCCTCTGCCATGTGCCATCCTGCACTGGAGCCAGCTGAATATGGACTGAAACCTCCACAAACTGTGAGCTAAATAAACCTTTCCTTCCTAAATTTTGAGTACCAGGTATTTTGTCTCATCAACTAGAGAAAAGTAACCAAGATAGTAATAATAGAGAAATTGTTCCTTTTTCAAATTGATGGGTCAACCTTTACGCTGAGCAAGGGTACGGCCTTGCAGTAAAGTTGGCAAATCGGTAGGGCGTGATTCATGAGGTTTCCTGTGCCTCATCTTGTTGGGACCTATAAAGAATGGCAGCTAAGTCTCAGGTCCTTACAATGGCATCCATGCTGAAATGAAGCAGAATTTAAAAAGAAAAGGTTGAGTTTCCCCAAACTTCGCCACCCCTAGAGCTATTCTTCCTTGTTCTGATACAGATGAAAGCACCAGGGCATGGTAGTGCACACCTATAATCCCAGCACTTGGGAGGCTGAGGCAGGAGGATCTTTGTGAGTTCCAGACTACAAAGTGAGCTCAAGGCCAGCCTGAACTACATAGGGAGACAGTGTCTCAAAAAGATAATAAAATAAAATAAAAATAGTAACTTTGTCCTTGTAAGTAAAGTTTTATAACCTCCTGTTCCCATAACGTCCTATTTTGCCCAAGCAAGGCCACCAAGATATGTTAGATTGCAAAACTGTCACGGTTAACAAATTGCTTTTGTTTTACTTCCGTGAACTTACCCACCCATAAGTTTTGAGCCATTAGAGAGAGCAACTCCCTCATCAGCATGTACAAAATGGGAGCCCTTCCTTTGTTCAGGGTTCAGCCCTTTTGGACACAAGTCCACTGAGTTGATGTTCGCCTAAACCCAAATAAATTCTCCTATTTCTCCCTCAGTCTCTCCGGACTTTTGAATTCTACAACAGAAGGACACCTAGCAAAGATGGTAATACATAATCTCAGCACCCAGGAAGCTGAGGCAGGAGGATTGCCAGGAGTCTGAGGCCAGCCTGGGCTACATAGTGAGTTCAAGGCCAGGCTATACTACAAAGCATGATCCTGTCTCAAAATGAATGAAAGCAAGCAAGCAAGCAAGCAGAGGGCAGACTAATGCTCTGAGAAGCCCTGTTCCTGAAGGTGGTATTGGTGAGGAACACTCTGCCTCCTTTCCGCAGTACACCAGAGCCCAGCCCCTCTCCACCCATCTGTGGGGACTGGAGAAGGGACATCCTGACTGCCTCTGTGCAACTGTGGCCTTCTGGAAACCCCTGTACCCCTAACAACAGGTCACTCTGCTTGTATTCCCCCAGGAAAGAAAGCTAATTAGCTTTCCCCCAAGGCTGGGTCACTGGCTCCTGACAGGAAGTCTTTCTGTTGAGCCCAACCCAGCTCCCTGGACATCGCCCTGTTAGCTGGCACAGCTGGGCACTATCCAAGCTGTGGGGTGAATGGTGTGCTGCTTGTCTGTCCACTCCTGGCTCAGAATCAAGGCTCCTGGTTGTCTCCCCATCTGGCCTTATCCCAGAGTAGGGCTTGGTCCGTTCCCTGCAGTTTTCTACTCTGTCTCCTCCCAGTTGTCCCCCAACCTGGCTGATCCAGATATAAACCTTCTATAACTGCCTCGTAGTGGCCATCTCCCTGTGGAACAGCCAGGTAGGAGCTCTGTGACTCCTGCCACTGTGTGCACACCCAGCACGGATGGCGCAGACAGGCCCCAAGGACCACGCTCAGCCACACCCAGCTCCCCAGAACTGCTGCTGCAAACCCACCAATCAAGGTTCCCTGTGGGGACCTGAGGGGTGACGTGCCAGGCATAATAAAGGTCATGACTCTCTCTTGAACACCCTGGTGTCTCTAAGCTGACCTTGACCTCTTTCAGGACCCCTGAGCTGCCTCCTGCGTCCCACCTGACCCAAGCCCTAGAACCCAACTTGTCATACCATCAAGGCTCCCCTAAGAGCACCCACGGCTAGAGATGGCTCTCCATGGATGCCAAGGCTCAGGACAATTTTTTTTTTGATAGGATTTTACCATGCACTGCAGGCTGGCTCTGGACTACACATCCCTGACTGGCCTTGGATTTGCAGCAATCCTCCTGCCTCAGCCTACTGAGTGCTGGGATTTCAGACATGCGCCACCATGCCTGGCTCTGGGCAAGTTCTGAGAGTAGTAAGGATGCCCATGGGGTTGCACAAGGTTGGGGTGGCCACCATACTGGGGAGGTCACCGCAGTATCCACCAGGTGCTAAGGCCTGGACATGGAGCCATGGAAGACACCCTCTGTTAGGGTTTAGATGTAAAATGTACCCCAAAGTCTCTGGTGTTCCGAGGTGGGGCTTTTGGAAGGTGATTACCTCGTGACTGTGGTGACCTCATGGATCAATGCATTGATGAGTTTGCAGCTGAATGGGCTGTGAGTTAGTGGGCCCAGTTGGAAGAAGCAGTGGTGGTAATGCTTTGAAGGTTGTCTTTATCCCCAGCCCCTCTCTCTGGCTCTTTCTCCCCTAACTCTGCTCCTACCATGAGGTTTCTGCCTCAGAACCAGTGCACCATGGACTGAACTCCTGCAACTGAGAGCTAAAATAGACCTTCCTTGCTTTAAATTGCATGTTTAAATCAGATATTCCTTTAAATCAGGTGTTCTGTCCTAGCAATGGAAAACTGACCAATACTGCATATGGCCTGGGATCTGCAGTTTGTTTTTCTGGGTGCTCTTAGGTGTCCTGCTTCCACCATCAGGTGTGATCACATTCAGTGTGTCCCTTGTCACCAGACCAGCACTTGGAGATGGATGTCCCTTCATGGAGCTTCTGTGGAAACCTCCCACCCATGTTCTTTGGGCACAGCCTCCTCCCTGGGCCTCAGGACCCCTGGAGAAGGAAGAAGCCAGGTAAATGGCTGTGCCCTGGGGGCCCAGGAGGCTGCACCAGCCTCATTGTGTGCCAGTAGGGGTTCAGTAATGTCCATAGCCCCTCATGGGTGGCAAGGACGTGGCCTCCTTCAGGATATATGCAGGAAATAGGGAGCAAAACACTTTTGTTGCAGGAAAAAAGTGAACCCTGGTAGAGACCACTACAAAGCAGCTCTAAGCAGGACTTAAATTAACCAATTGGCTTTCCTTGTTTACTTTTGAGTCTGTCCAAAGCCTAGGTCCCTTGTCTGGAGATGGGCAGTAGACTCAGAATAAGTGAACTGTGTGTCACGATTCCTGAGGCCTGTAATTGCAGGTGAAGCCTCAAAGGATAAGACAGGGTTACAGCTAAGGACATCTAGCTCCAAGCTCAACTAGAAAAAGATTGTAGCCTCAGGCATCCCATTGCTGGGTGGAAACCTTCCTGGAGTTAACATAGCTCTCCCAAATTCACTTAATGCCTTATTTGTTGTTTTTTTTTTTTTTTTTTGAAACAAGGTCTCACTATGCAGTTCAGGCTGGCCTTGAGCTCACTTTGTAGCCCAGGCTGGTCTTGAACTTGCAACAGTCCTCCTGCCTCAGCCTCCCAAGTGCGGGGATTACAGGCATGCGCCACCATGCCTGGCTAATGCCCTATTTGAACAAGTCCTTGAGTGATTCCCGCCCTTCTTGAGTATTCCTCTCCCTTGTTCTGGTAACTAAATAAATATGGGCCACTCAGAGAAGATCTTAGTCTTAGCCCCCAGAGAATCTCAAATTCTGAGAGTTTTGATCCTGCTAGAGCCCTGAAGTCACACCATTTGTCTTTTTTAGTTAGCCCTCGCTATGCACTTGTTTGGGAGATTGCAGACCTGATCAGCCCACAATAACTAAGGGATAATATGGACCCAATAGAACACTACCTACAAAGAAACAGAAGACTCCATCCCACTTCAGAACTCTGATCTTAGGTAGTATATGCAAAACATGGCATTCAGCAATTGGACAAGTTTCAGAAGCCAAGTATTCGCAGATTGGCTGGCTTTCAACCTTGGCATTTAGGAATTGGCTGGCTTTCAGTTTTGGAGTTCAAGGATTGGCTGGCTTTCACCCTTAATGTTTAGGGATTGGCTGGCTTTCAGTCTTGGAATTCAGGGATTGGCTGCCTTTCAGAAGCAGAATCGTAGGAGCAAGGCAAAGCACTGGAATGCTGTGGTTGAGTCATGTTCTCAGTGATTGATGGGGCCAGGTTTTAAAGTCAGTCTCTATGACTTGTTCGTGGCTTGGGACTGGTTCCCAAAATAGTCTTCCTTTTCTGAATTTAAAAAATAGAAACATTATATTTTCACTCCCTCCTCCCATCCCATGGTTGTCTTCTCCCCTTTCCAACCAGCCAGGCACACATCATCTGTGCCCAAGCTCAGAGCCCTCCAGCCTGGCCATTTGTCCTGTCCATGACAGTCTGGGGGAACTGCATGCTAGGAGGCAGATGGAGCCCTTCCCTTCCCTGGACACCAGAGACTCTCTAGGGGGACTGAGTCCAGCCCTGGGCACCACCCAGACTGGCCCAGTAGACTCCACACTTTGCAGAGGCTGTGGTCTAGTCCCTGCCAGTGGCTTCTCACATGGCCCAGCACCTACTGCATGAGGACACCATGAGGGAGGAGACGACCAGGAGGCCCTGTACCTGGCCGGAGTGGTGGTGTGCAGAGCACAGCATGCAGCTGCCTGATACCCACCAAGGTCAACCACTGGCCCAGAACTAACTTTTGCTCTTGGGCTTGGGTCCCAGAGCCAAGGTGGGGGCGCCATTAAACACAGCTTCTGCTGGCCTCCTGGGATTCTCTATCCACTGCAGAGACTGTCACCTCTGGCTTGTGTCCCCTGTCCCAATATCACTGATGGCCTCTGCTTTATACCAGGAGGATTGCAACAGAAGGGTCACAAGGACTGGAGACATTTCTCTCTCCCTCCACCACACACCGTACTTAATGTGTAATGGATGGGTGGGTGGCTCTCAGAGCACTGCATGCCGATTTGGCAAAACAGGCATAAACCAGGCCCTCCCTGCTGCGGCCCTGTGAAGTCCAGCATCGTCACCCGTCCCCACCCAATCCCACATGAGGGTGTGGACTGCGGGTTGCCACCAGCGTCTCATTGCTGGATCCTTGTGGACTCCTTGGATGTTAGGGTTCCGGGTTAGCCAGCTGAACTGTTCTAGAAAATGGCAAAGTACCTTTGGGGAAAGCAAAATACATTAATTTTGGTCTTAGGTCAGAAAAACAAATTTATATCTGGCTTTTTGTCTGGGTTGGTTTTGGCCTTTGGCCACCGGTCAGGAGAACAAGAGGGTGGGGGAGGGCTGTCTTGGCCCTAAAACAAGAGAAAGGGGTTGAAACCCAGCTCTGGCCAGAGTCCTGTAGGGAACCAGGCCAGGCTTTCCACCATCTGGACTATTCATTTGAATACACACTTAACTGAGAAGCTGCTATGTGCTGAGTGCAGGGCAGGCCCTGCGGGGGCTCAGTATCTCATGGGAGGTCACCGGGAGACCAAAGCTGCACAGTTGAGTGGTCACTCATTCGGGAGAGGAGCAGACATGGGCTGTCTGAGCACAGGAAAGGATCTGACCCATTGTAGGTTGAGAGTGACATCAGAAAGATGGTAGAAGCAGACTTGGCTACATAATATGGATGTCCTGGTACTAAAGGAAAACGCAAGTCCCCTTATTCAAACATCAAGATGGGCTGGGTGTGATGGTATAGCCTGTGATCTCAGCACTCTGGGAGGCAGAGGCAGGAAGATCTCAAGTTCAAATCCACCCTGGGCAATTTAGGGAGACTCTGTTTCAAAATAACAAATAAGGGACTGGGGATGTAGCTCAGTGTGAAGGTCCTGAATTCGATCCCCAGTACCAGTACTGCCAATACTACTACTGTTACAGTTGAGTGGGTTAAAAATAGTTCAGATTCTTGTACATGACAAGGAAGGAATTACCAAGTATACACCATATAGTATGTCCTAAGTAGATACATTCATTTAATATTTTCTGCACTTTTATATATATATTATATATATATATATATATATATATATATATATATAAAATGATCACATTCATTATAGGGAATTTACCTGTACATGATATATCTTTTTTTTTTACATTGAGACAGGGACTCAGCTGGGCATGGTGGCACATGCCTGTAATCCCAGCATTCAGAAGGTTGAGGCAGGAGGATCATTGTGAGTTGAAGACCAGCCTGGGCTACAAAGTGAGCTCAAGGGCAGCCCGAACTGCATAGCGAGACCCTGTCTCAAAAAGACAAAAAAAAAAAAAAAGAGAAAAAGACAGGGTCTCGCTATGCAGTTCAGGCCGGCCTTGAGCTCAGTTTGTAGCCCAGGCTGGCCTCAAACTCACAACGATCCTCCTGCCTCAGCCTCCCGAGTGCTGGGATTAAAGGCGTGCACCACCAAGCCTGGCTACATGGTATTTCTTCCTTCTTTTTTTCCCATTCTCCTCCCTGCTCTTCAACTCCCCTTCTCCTCCTTATTTACAAAAGCTTTATTTCCATTCTTCCTTTGTCCCTTCCTTCCTTCCCCCTCACTCCTCTCTCGTTCCCCTTCTCATTTGAACATTTTCTTCCCACTTCCCAATATCTATTGTACAGTTTGGTCCTTATTTACACATTTTGGTTTTGGTTTTTTTTGTTGTTTGTTTTTGGTACTGGGAATAAACTCAGGACCTTGCGCTTGCCAGGCAGGCACTGTGCCACTGAGCTAGATCCCTAGTCTTTACTTCCTTTTTCTTAAATTAATTAAGTTTATTGGTACATTTTAGAGATACATAATGATCACATTCATCATAGGGAATTTGCATCCATTTATGATATATTTTGATTCTTTTTTCGGGTGGGGGATCAGGAATTGAACTCAGGACCTTGCGCTTGCCAGGCAGGTGCTGTGCCACTGAGCTATACTCCCAGCCCCTCTTGATTCTTTTCTTTTCCCCATGCCCCTACCCTCCCTTCAACCCTTCTTCTACTCTCACCTCTATAAGCTTTGTTTCCATGTTTTTCTTTCTTCTTTCCTTTTTTAAAAATTCTTTTCCCTTCCTTTCTTCCCCCTCCCTAGTTCCTCTTTCCATTTGAACATTTTCTGGGTTTTTTTTCCTTTTCTTTTTGGGGACAGGGTCTTCCTATGTGGTTCAGGCTGTCCTTGAACTTAGTAGGTAGCCCAGGCTGATTTGGAACTTGAGGTGATGCTCCTGCCTCAGTCTCCTGAGTGCCGAGATTATAGGCGTGAGCCATTTGAACATTTTCTACCTGTTTCCCAATATCTATTATACATTCTGATTCTTATTTTCACTTTTAGTTTTGCACACCAGAGAAACTCTGCGATTTATTTTTATTTTGCTGGGGAAGTACCGGGAATCAAACCCAGGACCTTGTGCTTACCAGACAGGCACTATGCTACTGAGTTATATCCCCGGCCCCTGTGCAATTTATTTATTTATTTTTGCTTTTTTTGAGACAGGGTCTTGCTCTGTAATTCAGGCTGGTCTTAAGTTCACACTGTATGACCCAGGTTAGCCTTGAACTCACAGCGATCCTCCTGCCTCCGTCTCCTGAGTGCCGGGGTGACAGGTGTGTGCCTCCACACCTGGTTGAAACCATACCCAAGTAAAATAAATTGGGCACACAGGTTTAAATATTGTCTGGTTGGTGGGATGTGGAAGCACACGCCTGTAATCCCAGCATCAGGAGGCTGAGGCAGGAGCATCACTGTGTTTGAGGCCAGCCTGGACTACACAGTGAGTTCAAGCCCAGCCTGAACGCCATAGTGAGACCCTGTCTCGAAAAACCCCACTAAAAACCCAAAAACCAAAACCGAGTGTAGTCTCAAGGTGCATCCATTTGCAGCTACATTTATGGATGATCACAAGGCGGCAGCAGGAACAGGGAGAAGAGTGACGGGAAAAAGAGCATGAAAGGATAACGGGACTCAAGGGCAAAGGGGAAAAAAAAGGACTGACATGTGAAAGAGAAAAACGGCCTGGCTGACCCCGGCTCACGGTATTTACAGGGTCAGACACCACTGTCCCGAAGTGTCTCCTGCTGCGGCCCTGAGATGTCAGCAGTGTGCTCCACCTGGATACTCATTAGGGTGGTATTTGGTTCATGGCTGAATGGAGAGAAGGGAGGGGTTCTCACAACTTCTCTGTCTCCAGACTCTGGAAGCCCGGATGATCACATGATTGGTAGAGGGATGTGATGTTTTCAGGTGAATGCAGGGAAGGGGGTGACTCTGCTTCTTATTTTTTTGGTACCGGGAATCAAACTCGGGACCTTGCACTTGCCAGGCGGGTGCTTGTGCCACTGAGCTATATCCCCGGCCCTGGATCCTTTGTTTCTAACTGCACTATTACTACCACTACTAAGGCTGACACCAATCATTCATGATGGCACCGGCCGACACTGAACCAAGTGCGGTCCCTTCCGCCAGGCTCTCAGCCCAGGAAGCCAGCTGAGCACCAGCGCAGTAGGGTGGGATGGCGCTGGGGAGGAGGACCGGCAGCGCAGTGCGTTCTGTGGGCACGCAGCCCGCAGTTCTGTGGTGCAACCGGGAGCCGTGGTTCCTGAATGTGGATCCAAATGCCTGCCTGTAGGTGGGCTCAGGTACCGCACGAGTGGCCTGGAGTGGGAAACCTGATCATTTTCATCAGACGCTGTAGCCTGCACTCGGCATTAGCCCGTCTTTCTCTCAGTGGAAATGTCGACGTTGCCTCGTGTAATCTAACTGGCAAATAAACAAGCACAGGCCCAGTGAGAAGCCTGTGTTGGTTTTTCTTGTTTTTTATTTTTCTTTCAGTCGTGGGTACTGAACCCAGGAGCTTTGCACTGAGCTACTTGCCCAGCCCTTTTTCCTGTTTTATTGTGAGAGAGGGACTCACTAAGTCACCCGATTTTAGAAGATTGGCTCCGCTGTGAACCCCATGTCTAGGCTGCTTCAGGATCCTCCCCATGTCATACGTCCCTGGAGAAGTGACAAGTGACACCCAGCCAGCCTGATGACAGCCAAGGATGGAGAAGGCCCCGGGACTGTAGGGTGACACAGCTCGGGCTGATGGCTGCTGAGTGCAGACTTTGAAGCCTAGCAGGGAGATAAGAGGAGTCGGAGATACCAAAGGGTTGGGGACAGCTGATAACCGGCTGGGAAGCCCAGAACGAAGCAGAGATAAAGGGGCCAGGGCCTCTCTCAAGGCCAAGCAGGGTGAAAAGAGGCTCCTTGGTGTGGACATGGGTGTAGAGAGGCGGCTGATACTTGGATTCCTGATGCAACTGCAGAGATAACCGGCCCCGCCAGCTTGCTGCATGGGCAGTGCCCCTGGCCAGCAGCATCTGGACCCCTCTAGTCCAGAGTCCCGGCCTCGTCCCAGGTTGCTGGGATTACAAACGTGCATCATCCCATCCGCTTTACCGGCCTTACATTTTGATGTTTTATAACAAAGGTAATCGACTATGTTTGCAGGGAATTTTTTGTTAGGTATCTGTGCCCAGCAGGCCCTTAAGGAGGTAGCATCAGGGACAGGATGGGTCCTGGCTCAGGTGACTGCCCCCATGACCTTGGGCCAGTGACTGATTGCCTGTGAGCCTCAGTGTTCTCACTGGGCCGAGTAGAGGATAAGCCCCGGGGGAAGGGGTGGCGGAGGGTGTTGGTTAAGGAACAGGAGAGCATGGGCACCAAGTATCCAGCCAGCTCCACTCCAGACAGCGGCAGGGGTCCCTGCCTGGGCCCTAGTCCTGCTCTGCCACACCACGCCTTCCTGGGACCGAGGCTGATTTCCCTTCCAAGTCCACTCCCCTCTGAACGGCCATCTGGGCCCTCTTCCCGTGTGGCCCATCCCCTCTGCACACTAAGCAGGCCTCGCCCCAGCTGTGCCCCCCGAAGGTGGCAGCATGTGCACCCCTGAAGGTGGCAGCGGTGGTTGTGTGGGCAAAAGGATGTGAGGACTAGGCCTGGCGTGGTGGCGCACGCCTGTAATCCCAGCACTCGGGAGGCTGAGGCAGGAGGATTGTTCTGAGTTTGGGACCAGCCTGGGCTACAAACTGACCTCAAGGCCAGCCTGAACTGCACAGAGAAACCCTGCCTCAAAAAGACAAAAAAAAAAAAAAAAAAAAAGATGTGAGGACTACAGATGAGAACCCGAATTCACTCCAGGTATAGGATGGAGTTTGCAAACGTTACCACTGGGGAGCAAATCACCCCCAAGCTTCAGGGCATGAAACAGCATTGTACCAGCCTGTCTCATGGCTCTCTTTCAGGGTCTCACCAGTGGTGGCCTGCAGGAGCGCAGGGTGACAGTCAATCCTGAGTCAGCCTTGGGGCCTGGCCCTCGGCAGCACAATGATGCCTCTGCCGCCATCTCCAAGTGGCCTGGGCTCTCTCCTAGCACGGCCACCGAGGCCCAAGAGCGAGCGCCTCAGAGAGGAGCAGCCAGAAGTCGAGTTACTTTTGGGACCGAGTCCCAGCGGTCCCCTTGCCCAGTTTCCACAGCAGTCACAAACCTGCTCAGATCAGGCCCCCAAGGACACAGACCCTCCCGAGAAAAGTGTCCAAACTCCTTATAGGAAGAGGACAGGGACTGGGAGACATTGCAGGCCCTCCTGGAAATCATCTTGTCACAGAAGAGTAGGCACTGGAGACAGGTAAGAGCCTCCTGCATGCTTGAGGGGCCCTGGTGCTCCTGTGCCACTAGCTCACTGGGTGGGCATGGGTGTTCACACTGTGCTGTCTGAGCCGAGCAGCACCCAAATGGGACCCACAGCCGGCCCCTGAACACTGACCTTGCAAGTAGGCAGTGGTCATGAGGGCCTGGGCCACTGGCCTGCAGGACAGGATGTAGGAATTAGTCTAAGTCCTTTCTGACACAAGACTCACCAAGAAGCCCTCACCTCTTCCTCCAGGAGCAGGGAAGATCTTCCTGTCTCAGCCTCCCAGGACAGTGATCTGTCTGCAGGGGTGATGTGGGAGGAGATGCGAGGTGCTTCCAAAGACAGACATGTGGGGATGGCAGTAGGAACCTGTAGAACAAAGCCTGGCTCAGTAACAGAAAGGCTCTGTGGCCTCAGGTGATCTCTATGGGTCACAACTTTGTCACCAGTCCTGGGCGGGTCGAGGACATACTGACAGTGCCTGTAAAGCACGCAGCAAGTTCTTAATGCAAAACAGGCAGAAGCGTGTAGCTGCTGCTGCTGTTGGGATCAACTGAACTGTTTTTCAAAATAGGGCACAAATGCCAGGCATGGTGGCACACACCTGTAATCCCAGCATTCGGGAAGCTGAGGCAGGAGGGTTGCTACAGGTTTGAGACCAGACTGGGCTACAAAGTGAGTTCAAGGCCAGCCTGAACTGCAGAGTGAGACCGTTTCAAAAAGAAAGGCACATGATGCATTCTGGGAGAAAGATGCTTGATTTCAACACTTGGCAAAATCTGAAAGGATTACTAAAGTCCACGTAGAACCATTTTGAAAACACTGATCATTTTTTTCCTTGCATCTGGTAGTAGGCAGATTAATTGAATAGAGAAACTGCTCCCTAAAAGTGCTAAGTAAAACATCATGGTGGTGCATTCCTGTAATCCCAGGATTTGGGAACCTGAAGTAAGGCTAGGTGTGGTAGCACATACCTGTGATCTCAGCATTTGGGAGGCTGAGGCTGGAGGATCGCTGCCAGTTTGAGGCAAACCTGGGCTGCATAGTGAGTTCAAGGTCAGCTCGAACTACCTAACAAGACCCTGTCTCAGAAAACAAACACACAGAATAAAATAAATAAATAAAGCATCAAAACATATTTGTCTGTGTCAGCTTACTGTAGCGAAGCACCTGAGGCAATTGCTTTATGTAGTGGGAGGGTTTGCCTTGCAAGGCTCCATGCTTGATCAGTGGCTGCTGGCATTGGGCCTGTGGTGAGCAGCGCCTCATAGCCTGGATGTGTGTTGGAGCAGAACCTAGAGGAAGAGGAAGGGTCTGGCATCCCATAATCCCCTTCAGGCCCCAGTGACCTGAAACCTCCCTAACAGTGCCGGACTGCAGCCCTAGTGTGCACCACATAGTCTTTGGGTTTGCTCCAGATGTGAACCACTGCAACTGACGCTGTTGCATGGGACCCCATAAGAAGCCCGAACAGCGGACAGGCAGGGTGGCGTCAGGGCAAGTCTCAGAGCCCAGGCTCCAGGGGGCTGGGCTGCCCATGGCAGGGCGTCTGCTCCTCCTGGGCACCTTCAGTCATTTCGACCCCAACGCAGATTCAGGCCACCATGGAGGTGAGCAGTTTTGCATGGGCACTGACAGGCCCCATACAGCCAGCATCTTCCCTCGGGAACATGCTACCTTCCTGTCTGAGTCTCTCTCACCCTCAGAGTGGGTGACTCTTGGGAATTTCTTGGCCTCTTGGGGATGCAGTGTCTGTGGGTCTGCTCTTAAGCGAAGCGGGACACAAGTAGAGAATCACCCTTCCCTTGAGTCCCCCGTGTCATGAGTCACCAGAGATCCTGTGTGAGTCCAGACCCAACAGAGGCCTTGCTTTGATGAGGAAGCTCGTTCTGGCTTTTCTTCCTTCTTTGTTTCTCTCCCTCTCTTGGTCTCTTTTTCATCCCTCCCTCTTACTCCCTGAGATCAGTTCCTAAGTGAATTACACTCACAGCTCTGTGCTTAGGAAAACCACAGGAAAGAGGAGATGGTACCTGAGATCTGACCCTCACCACTAGATGTGTGATTAAAAAAAAAAATGCTGTAAGAACAAGAAAGAGGTCATGGGATCAGAAGTGATCCAGATATGTTATATACCCTGCCAATTCCCCAAAAGGAACATATGTATTCTGTACTGCAAATGTGCAATATTGATTTTTTAAAAGTCAATTTCCTTAGAGGAAAACCAGTAAAAACACAACTCGGCCACCCCAAAGACTTTCCTATATCCACATAGCTCTGGCCAGAGTAGAACATGGGGTGGGAGGGGAGATTCCAGAAAAATTCCCAGCACAAGTCCACATTCGGGCACAGGGAAGCCCAAAATCATATTTGTTATGTGATTGGAAAACCCTAAGCACACATACATAAAAAAAAAAAAAAACTTAGAAGAGTTGGGAGGCTGTAATCCCAGTGTGCAGGAGGTTGAGGCAGGAGGATTGCCAGAGTTCAAGGCCAACCTGGGCTATATAGAAAGACCTTGTTTCAAAAAACAACAATAAAATTTTTTAAAAAGTGGTTTGAAGTTGAAACGGTCCCTAAGACACCTGGAAGAAACAAAACTTCCTGGAAAAATATATTTTAAACACAAATTCAAAAAATTTCCACCAAGAATTCCGAAGAGCATGAGCTCATAATAAAAAAAAAAGTCAATAGCTGGGTGTGGTGGCGCATGCCTGTAATCCCCACACTCAGGAGGCTGAGGCAGGAGGATCATTGCCAGTTGGAGGCCGGCCTGGGATACAAAGTGAGCTCAAGGCCCGTCTGAACTGCATAGAGAGACCCTGTCTCAAAAAGACAGACAGAAAAGAAAAAAAAAAAGTGAAGAATGGTACTGCAAATACAGCAGGGCGAAGAAACAGGCGTGGCTTTCCTCACACAGCCGCCCTGTGTCCCCCGTCTTGCTTTTTCCTCTTTCACTTGGTCCAAGCTCATGCTACACAGCGTTTCTCCCTCACTCTACACTTTTACTTTCTCAGATAAACTTTGCCAGTGCTTTTTGCTCATTCATTCCATCCTTTGTTTGGGACAGGAAGAACCTGAAGAAAGAAAAGATAACAAAAACAAAATAAGACACTATTTTTTAAAAATTTTTATTATTTTTTTGTCTTTTTGAGACAGGGTTGCGCCATGCAGTTCAGGCTGGTGTTGAGCTCACTCTGTAGCTCAGGCTGGCACTGAACTCGTAACGATCCTCCTGCCTCAGCCTCCTGAGTGCTGGGATTACAGGCGTGCACCACTACACTGGGCTCAAGAATAAGCCACTATTAAGCCGGGCATGGTAGCACACGCCTGTAATCCTGGCATTTGGGAGGCTGAGGCAGGCTGCAAGTCTGAGGCCAGCCTGGGCTACATAGTAATTTCAAAGCCACCCAGGAAGGGACTGGGAATATAGCTCAGCGGCATGGCACCTGACAAGCGCAAGGTGCTGAGTTTGATTCCCAGTGCAAAAACAAAACAGAGCTATCCTGTCTTAAAGAAGAAAAGAAACTAATAAAATTAGTTAGGTTTATTTATTTATTTACTTTGCTGGGTATAAAGGTGAGTCAGATAAAACCTTGAGAATTGAAACTATAGTAATTTTTATTAAAACCCCCAAAAGACAAGTCAAAAATCAGAGTAGACAAAGTGGAGGAGAGAAAAGGAAATTGAATTGCAAAGCCATAGAAATTAGCAAGAACTCAGCAAAGAAAGGTTAAAAGATGGAGTATGAGGAACTGAGCATCGCAAGGGCACACCTATAATCCTGGCACTCAGGAAGCTGAGGCAGGAGGATTGCTGAGAGTTCAAGGCAAGTCTGGACTACACAGTAAGACCATGTCTCCAAAAAAAAAAAAGACATAATATGAAAGAAAAATTAAGTTTCATGGAAAAACGTCAACATTTACCCATGATAAAACCTCTCAAAAAATGAAAGATTATAGAAAACTCTCTCAACTCAAGGAAAGACAGCCATACAAATCTTATATCTACCACCATATTTTTGATAAAAGACTGAATGCTTTTATTCCAAGTTCGGGAGCAAACGAGGGCATCCACTCTCACCAGGCCCATGCAAGATTTCCTGGAGAACCTGAGTGACGGACACCGAGACCCCACACAGAACCAGACCAGACCTTCTGACACGAGAGAAGTCTTCACTGGGGGAGGGACAGAGTAGCAGGCTACCTAGCCGACCGAAGTAGCCTCCAAGTTGAGAAAAGTGTGGGCCTTTAAGCTCTTTTCTGGAGGGGGTGGGGTAGGGTGAGGAGATGTCCCTGGGCCAGAACAGCCCGAGTAGCAGGGAGGGCGTCCAGCCCAGAAGAGCCTGAACAACAGGAGTTGCCCGTGTCAGACCAACCCGGGCAGGTGAACTGCCAGAGCGAAGGAGGGCGGGGGCAGCTTTTGTGGCCAAAGGGAACTGAAGTGGAACAGGTAAGGGAACGAGAGAAATATTGAGAGTTAAAGTTTTCCCACAAGGGGGGCGGGGCTGGCTGCCTTGTGACTTATCACTAAGGAGCATAATAAGTCTTTTTTGTTTGTTTGTTTGTTTGTTTGTTTTTCCGGTACCGGGGATTGAAGGAGCATAATAAGTCAAGAATAATATAGTAGGCTGAGGCAGGAGGATGGCTGACAGATTGGAAAGGAAGAAAAGACCCTTTACTAGCAGAATATGTAACTGTCAACATAGAAAATCACAATGACTATATATAAAAACCTACTAAAACTAATAAATGACTTTATTTTATTTACTTATTTATTTATTTTGTCTTTTTGAGACAGGGTCTTTGCTATGCAGTTCAGGCTGGCCTTGAGCTCATTTTGTAGCCCAGGCTGGTCTCGAACTCACAATGATCCTCCTGCCTCAGCCTCCCGGGTGCTGGGATTACAGGCATGCACCACCACGCCCAGCCTAATAAATGACTTTAGCAAGGTTATAGAATAAAAGATCAACATAAAAGCCGGCATGGCAGCACAGGCCTGGAATCCCAGCACTCGGGAGGCTGAGGCAGGAGGATCACTGCGATTCTGAAGCCAGCCTGGGCTACAAAGTGAGCTCAAGGCCAGCCTGAACTGCCAAGTGAGACCCTGTCTCAAAAAGACAACAAAAAGTATCAACATAGAAAACAACTCTATTCTTATATATTAGCAATGAACAATTAAAATACTAATTAAAAATAGTATTACTTACAATAACATAGAATCATGATTTACTTGGTATAAATCTGGGGCTGGGGATATAGCTCAGTGGAATAAGCGCCTGCCTAGCAAGCGCAGGGCCCTGAGTTCGATCCCCAGTACCGCCAAAAAAAAAAAAAAAATACAGTTCCTACTTGGTATAAATCTAACAAAACATGGACAACTGGTACGCAGAAGAAGGAAACTAGAACACACAAATATCTGTGCATTGGAAAATTTTATATTTTTATGTGGCTGACTCTCCCCACCTTGATCAATAGATTTAATACAACCCCAATCAAAAACAATTTTTTTGTCTTTTTGAGACAGGGTCTCGCTATGCAGTTCAGGCTGCCCTTGAACTCAAAATGATCCTCCTGCCTCAGCCTCCCAAGTGCTGAGATTACAGGTGTGTGCCACTATGCCCTGCTATAAAATATTTTTACAGCCCAGGGATGTAGCTCAGTGGCAGTGCCTGTCTGGCAAGGGTGAGGTCCTGAGTTCCATTCCCAGTATATATAAAAAAAGACTTCAAAAATAGTTTTGCAAATACAAAAGAACTACAATATCCAAAACAATTTTGAAAAAAAAAAAGAATAAAGTTGGAAGAGTCACACTATGTGATTTCTACACTTACAGTAGAGGCTATGGAATTTAAGATTATAATACAGGAGCTGGGGATATAGCTCAGTGGAATAAGCGCCTGCCTAGCAAGCGCAGGGTCCTGAGTTCAATTCCCAGTACCGGGCTGGGGGTATAGCTCAGTGGCATAAGCGCTTGCCTGGCAAGCGCAAGGTCCTGAGTTCGATCCCCGGTACCGGAAAAAAAAAAAAAAAGAAGCATCAATTCCCAGTACCGCAAAAAAAAGTTTTGGGGCTGGGGATATAGCTCAGTGGAATAAGTGCCTGCCTAGCAAGCGCAGGGTCCTGAGTTCAATTCCCAGTACCGCAAAAAAAAAAAAATGTTTTGGGGCTGGGGTTATAGCTCAGTGGAATAAGCGCTTGCCTAGCAAGCGCAGGGTCCTGAGTTCGATCCCCAGTACCGCAAAAAAAAAAAAAAAAAGATTATAAGACAGGGTTGAGCATAGTGGTGCATGACTATAATTCCAGCATGCATAAGGCTGAGGCGGGAGGATCCCCAATAGTTCAAGGCCAGCCTGAATTATGTAGTGAGACCCTCTCTCAAAAACCTGAAAAAAGAAATTCAAGGGGGAGGGGCGGCTATGACTGTAATATGGAAAAAAGAACAGACACAAAAAATCTGCATCACAGAAGTGAGAGTCTAGAATCAGAATCAACTGATTTTTGGTAAAGATGCTTTTACAGAATTGAAGGCCAGAGAGACTGCAGGTGAATCAGGGTCAGTTTATTTAGGGGTACACAGGCTCAGTGGAGCTGCATCCCAAAAGGCTGAGCACTGAACAAAGGAAGCTCCTGTTTTAGACATTTGGTCCGCAGGGGCTGGCACGAAACTGGAAGGGGGAGGTGCGGGCGAGGTTACAGAAGCAAGACAGAGGCAGTCATTCTGTCAGTGACAGGTTTACGGCTCAGCCTTGAAAGAAGACAGATTTCAGGAATTCCACAACCTTGCAGAACTGTTTACAGGAACATAGTTGTCAAGCTTATCTGTACCTCCTAAAGGAAAGCAGATTCCAAGATGTCATAGGGCTGGTTTTACAGGAGCATGATTGTCTGCCTTATCAGTATCCGAGCAGAGGTCAGCAGTTACAGGGAGGAGGACTTCAAGGAGGGGCTGCTCAAGGCGAGGAGGAAAAAAATGTATGTTTCTCCAAGTTACGCTTTCATGCCAAGTGAACTCAATGATGAAACAGTAGTCTTTTCAACAAATTGTGGGGGGGGGGCAATGAACACTCATTTAAAAAAGAAGAAAGGACAGCCAGGTATGGTGGCTTCTGCCTGTCATCCCAGCACTCTGGGAGGCTGAGGCAGAAGGATAGCTAGTTTGAACCCAGCCTGGGTAATTTAGCAAGACTCTATTTCAAAATAAAAAATAGAGGATTGAGGATGTAGCTCAGTGCCAAGGCCTTGAGTTCAATCCCTAGTACTACAGAAGTTAAAAAGAAAGAAAGAAAGAAAGAAAGAAAGAAAGAAAGAAAGAAAGAAAGAAAGAAAGAAAGAAACTAAAAAGGAAACCTGATATGGGGGCCAGGGATGTAGCTCAGCAGCACAGTGCCCGCCTGGCTAGGGCAAGGTCCTCAGTTCGATTTCTGATATCAAAAAGGAAGAAAGAAACCAGATGTGGTGATGTGTATACGTAGTCCTGGCTACACAGGAGGCTGAGGCAGGGTCTGGCTATGTATTCCAGGCCAGCCTTGAACTCACTATGCAGCTTGGGCTGGCCTTGAACTTGAGGCCATCTTCCTGCCTCAGCCTTCCAAATGCTGGGATTACATGCATGCACCACCATGTCCAGCTCGATGACCCAGAAATAGATCCACTGTTCACCGCCAAACAGCATCAAGGATAGACTTTGGAGAAGGAGATATCCTTGCTAAGTGGTGCTGAGAAAGCAGGGTGTGCACAAGAAGAAATCCAGAGAGCTCTCATATATACAAAAATGAATTCAAAATGGGTCAAAATGCGGGCTGGGGATGTAGCTCAGCAGCATGGCACCTACCTGGCAAGCACAAGGTCCTGAGTTTGATTTCCGGTACCAAAAAAAAAGTTATGTATATGTACCAACTTCCCACAAGAAATGTAAAGATTATGTACTGCACACATGTACTAATAAACAAAATGGATCAGGATGGATGTAAGATGCACAACTCTAAAACTGCTAGCAGATAATACAGGAGAAATGCTTAGGACACTGGCCTGGGCATCATTTTCTTTTTTTTTTTTCTTTTTTTTGCGGTACTGGGGATCGTACTCAGGACCCTGCGCTTGCTAGGCAAGCGCTTATTCCACTGAGATATATCCCCAGCCCATGAGCATCATTTTCTGAAAATGACCCCAAAAGCACAGGCTATAGATGCAAAAACTAAGCTGGGTGTGGCGGTGCATACAAAAGGTTTGCCACAAGTGCAAGGCCAGCCATCTTAAAAAACAGAAAATAAGCCAGGCATGGTGGCGCATGGCTGGAATCTCAGTATTTGGGAGGCTGAGGCAGGAAGATCGCTGGGAATTCAAGGCCAGCCTGGCTACCTAGCGAGCTCAGGAACAGCCTGAACTATACAGTAAGGGCCTATCTCTAAATAAATAAATATTTAAAAATAAAAATGAATAAAAGGGCTGAGGAGGTAACTCAGTGGTAGACAGCCCCAGGGTTTGAGCCCCAGCACTGCAAAAACTAAATACATCTATCAATTAAAAGGGAGGGAGAGATAGCCTAGCACTGGACCACTTGCCTCGCATGTGCAAGTCCCTGGGTTCAAGCCCCAGCTCCAAGAGTCTGAGGAGAAAGGACCCCTCATAGTTAGGTGCCAGTGACTGTACGCCAACTGTTTGTCCTCAAATACTAACAAGAAAAAGAAACCAAGTCCCTTATGGCGATCTAAACTTGTATGTTTTGTTAAAATGAGAAACTGAGAGTTTCATGGGTAGTGTTTCTATGAATCAGACGAAACAATGAAACAATAATTTTTTTTCTGTTCCTTTTTTTTTTTTTGTCTTTTTGAAACAGGGTCTCACTCTACAGTTCAGGCAGGCCTTAACTCAACTTTGTAGCCCAGGCTGGTCTCAAACTCGCCACGACCCTCCTGCCTCAGCCTCCAGAGTGCTGGGATTACAAGTGTGTGCCACCATGCCTGGCTGGTTTAGGTAATATTGATCTAGTGGAAAATCACAGGATGGATGTGAGTTGGGATAAAACTATGGTGAATCAATAAGATTACAACAAATATAGTTGCTTGGGTAATACTGACTAAATGGGGAAACAAGTGTAGCCAGGACACGGGATGAAAGAGGACTTTCCTGGAAGGGGTGGGTTAAGGAGGTTTGGTCCTCCACCCCTGGGTGACTGGTGCCTATTTGAAATATCCCTCTGTTCATCCCTAGGGGAAGTGGCTGGATGAGGCCTGGCCTTCAGTGAGTGCGCCGCCAGCCATAGTTGTCTTCCTGTCTGACTGCCTACAATATTTCTAAATAACTTAGCTATGAGAATCTGACAGCACACATTGCATGCATGGGTTGCAGTGCCACCTTGCGCCTCATAAATATGCATAAGCGGAAAGGGAAGTGAACGGAATTCAGGTGTGTTCTGTACATGTACTAACTCCCCACTTTAGCAAGTACACAGAATCACTGTGTCCATTAAAGTATATATTAGTGATATTAGTGTCCATGCGTGGTGGCGCACGACTGTAATCCTAGCACTCGGGGAGGCTGAGGCAGGAGGATCACTGTGAGTTTGGGGCCAGATTGGGCTACATAGCCAGACCTTGCCTGAGAATAAACATTATACAGAGATAGCCGGCCAAAATCAATCTATATCTATCTATCTGATATACACACATATATATTTTTTTACTGCAGCAACTCTAGATGCCAGCCACCCCTGCCTGCCCATGGTCAGGGCTTCTTGTTCTTGACTACTGGTGTCCATTTTTTGTCTGATTTTCAGGACTTTCCCCTGTGTATATAAGCTCCATAGTACCCTGAGAAGGCCCAGCCTAGGGCTACCACTCGCTCTGCTGTGGCCTTGGCCCTAGGAAGGCCTCCTCTCCCTAGGTCTGTGGTACCTTGCTCAGCTCCTCCCCGCCCCAGTTGCTGCCTGACTGGGTGATTGTTTTTAACAACAACCCGGGGCATAACCTTGTCCACAAATCAAACCCAATCTGAACCTCTCCTCTGGGAGAGTCTTGGAGGCACTCTTGGGGCTGTTCTGACCCCTGAAGGGCTTCTCAGCTCCCTCTTGTCTCTGGCAAACTTCTGGCTGATTAAGGGTCAGTTTTACAGAGTTCCCAGCCTGATTGCTTATCGCTGATTGCTTATCATCACTGTCTCTAAGGCTCCCAGAGCGCCTGCAGGCTGAATTCCTTCCCCCACACTGCTCCTGCTAATAGAATCCCTTGGGAAGACAGATTCTCTCTCTCTCTCTCTCTCTCTCTCTCTCTCTCTCTCTCTCTCTCTCTCTCTCTCTCTCCCTGCACAAAACTCTGGCGCTAAGTGCGGTGGTGTACAGCTATAATCCCAGCCCTGGGAAAGCTGCTGCATAGTTGAGGTCAGCCTGGGATACATAGCGAGACCCTGTCTCAGTCTCTACCCCAATGCTCTAAGGCCAGTGTTTTCTCCTGACAGGACCCAAGGGATTCCCCCAAAGCAGAGATGGGAGCCTTGACTCACCCCATCCATGAGGCAGGCTGCAGATTTGCAGCCTTCCATCACAGAACAAGAATTTTCAATAAGAAGCACGAGTAAGAGGCATAAAGAGATAAATTTGGCAGAATTGAAGTACACACTCAAAAGAAATAGAGTGTAATCTCAGTATTTGGGAGGCTGAGGCAGGAGGATCATGCAAATCTGAGGTGAGCCTGAACCACATAGTGAGACCCTGTCTCAGAAAAACAAACATATTGCCAGGCGTGGTGGCACAGGCCTGTAATCCCAGCACTTGAGAGGCTGAGGCAGGAGGATTGTTGCGAGTTCGAGACCAGCCTGGGCGACAAAGTGAGTTCAAGGTCAGCCTAAACTGCAAATCCAGACCCTGTCTCAAAAAGACAGAAAAAAAAAAAAAGAAGAAGAAGAAAAGAAAAACAAACCTACAAACAAAGGAAACAGTGGAGAGAGGCAAGCTAGTCAGGAGGTGGGGTACTTATGGGTGTTCTAAAAATTTGTAGAATTTGTGAATCTATTCAAAGTTTGGCCTTTGTTTAACAGAAGAAATTCTGCCTCAGGGCTAAAGATAATGGCTCTCTTTAAAGGGGGAAGGGTGGCCGAAAGGCAAGACCTAGTCTTTGGTAATTTTTTTTTTTTTTTTTTTTTTTTGTCTTTTGAGACATGGTCTCCCTGTGCAGTTCAGGCTGGTCTTGAGCTCACTTTGTAGCCCAGGCTGATCTCAAAGTCGCAGTGGTCCTGCTGCCTCAGCCTCCCGAGTGCTGGGATTACAGGTGTGCGCCACTACACCGGGTGGTAATTTTTTAAGATGGGTGATCTAAGACCTTTTGCCTATAAACATTCTTCGAAACTTTCCAGTCTCTTTATGTTAAACTCAGGTTTCTGCCCTTGAATTTATCAACTAAGCAAATTTATGGATTTACAGTATTGTTTTAGACAGCTAAATTAGACAGAAATTAATAGGCAGTCAGGGAGGGATCGGCCCGCAAGGGAATCTGTGCAGAGGATGAGACACATCAAAACCCTGGCTTGAGGTGGAATTAGACAGGAGGCCTGCGGGCCTCCCTGGAGATAAACAGCAGCCTGAGATTGTACTGTAATTAGTGCCGCATGACCCAGTGAGCCCAGATAGGCATCAGACACACAGGCCCGTGACCCAAACAGCGGACCCACATGCCCCTGCCTTCCCAGGGACACCTTAGCTCCTTCTGTGTTAGAAGTGAGAGATAAGGTTGGTGTTGCCTGCTGTGTAACCTCGCTGCTTGCCTTACTTTCTTATTGGATCAAAAGTAGCTAAGCTGCTATACTTGTGACCCTATAGGGAGATTGTAGTTTGTGTATGTGTGTGTCGTTTTTTTTTTTTTTTTTTGAGACAGTGTCCTGGTATGCAGTTCAGGCTGGACTTGAGCTCACTTAGTAGCCCAGGCTGATCCTGAACTTGCAATGATCCTCTTGCCTTGGGTTCCCTAGTGCTGGGATTACAGGTGTGCACCACCATGCCTGGTTCTGGTGACAGTTTGTTTGTTTGTTTGTTTGTTTTGTCTTTTTGAGACAGAGTCTCACTATGCAGTTCAGGCTGGTCTTGAGCTCATTTTGTAGCCCACGCTGGCCTCCAACATGCAACGATCCTCCTGCCTCAGCCTCCAGAGTGCTGGCATTATAGGCATGAGCCCCCCAGCTTGCAGTTTTGATATAGGGGAAATGCTAGTTGTCAGATAAGCTGGAGTTCATCTTCTCCAAAGTCAAACAATGAGTTCTAAGGAACAATGGAATTTAAGAGAAAGAAACTTTGTTGGAGAGAATGAATGGGGAATAGGAACAGTTCCTGACAGACAAGAAGCGTCCTGAATGGGTCCCTTCTGGAAGGAAAGAAGAAAGGAAGGGCTCACTTCACTTGATCTTAGCCAAAAAGGCTGAGAAGCAATAGGAAGGGCCCACTTCTCAAATGAGCCTACTTCTCAAAGGAAGTTTTATAGAGAAAAATTGAGTGGAGGGTATAAAGTGAGTCAAAATTATGAACAACCAATAAGATTACAAGTATAGTCGTCTAGGTAACATTGGTCCAATAGTGGCAAGGCCATATGATGACATCATTAACCTTAGCCAATAATCTGCAGTTGTTTTTATTATTTTTTTTTTTTCTGGGACCGGGGATCAAACTCAGGGCCCTAGTGCTCAGCGGCAAGCACTTAGCCCACTGAGCTGTACCTCCAGCCCTGCAGTTGTTTTTAGCTTTAGGAGTTTTAGTCTTAGTGAATGGGAGAGGATGTCCCACTCCTAATGAGATACTGGGAAATCTCTAGAGGTGACACCAATAATCTCAAGCTTCTGTTTATCCCTAAGCCATTGTGACTTTAATCTTCTTCAGATACTACTTCAGCCACAGTCTCATGAGTTCTCATCTTCTGCGCTGACTCCCTGGAGGGTGCAGCCCTGTCTGATTGCCTACGATATTTCCACCTAACTTAGCTGTCTATAATAGTTTGACTCACGTTATGATTCTGCTGTATAAAATATCCTTGGACAGGGGCAGGTGTGGTAGCATGTTCCTGTAATCCCAGCACCTAGGAGGCTGAGGCAGGAGGATTGCTGCAAGTTCAAGGCCAACCTGGACTACACAGAGAGATCCTTCTCAGAAAAGCGAACAAGAACAAAATCCTTTGGACAAACAGCCTGGGCAGCAACCCATTTTGGGGATCCCTCCTGTTTCTCAGGGGCTTTCTCTCAATTTTATTTTTTTCCCTCAATTTTAGTATATGTGCTGCTAAAGCAAAGACAGGTGCTTTTTCTCAACAAACCTTTCCCACCCTTAACCACCTTTGTCCTCACGTCCAATCTTCATTATCAGGAGACAAGAACTCACCACATCTGACTAACACTCCTTGGGAGTGTCTTTAAGAGATCTTGGGTGTGATAAGCCTAGAAGAGAAGCATAAACAAGTCCAGCAAGTGCAGACATTGAGAACCTTGGGCAACTTTGTGTCCAGAAGTTAATTGCTATCTTTGTATAAGTAGAATTTTTAAGTTAGGGTTTTTCTTGTGTCCCTTCTACCTGTCTTTATTTCTTCTTCATCCTCCACTCCCTTTCCTTGTCCATCCTCCTCCCTTTCTTCTCATTTTAGTTTTTGAGACAGAATCTTGCTATGTAGTTCAGGCTGGCCTTGAACTCACTATGTAGCTGAGGCTGGCCTTAAATTTGAAGCGATCCTCCTGCCTCAGCCTCTCAAGTGCTGGGATTGTATATAACCACTACACCCAGTGGAGTTTTGGAAAGTTGGTCCTTATAGCCAACTGGCAATCTGGCTCTGGCGCCAGATTCGGAATGATGCGGGCTGGGGATATAGCTCAGTGGAATAAGCGCCAGGCACAGGGTCCTGAGTTCGATCCCCAGTACCGCCAAAAAAAAAAAAAAGATTAAAAAAAAAAGAAAAAAAAAACAAAGGAATGATGCTCGGGGAGGAGGTGGGGCCGGTCTGTGAAGGGGCAGTGCATAGAGGAGGGTCCCAGTGGGAAGTAGTCTTTGATGCTGTGGTTTATCTCCTGCTGCTCACGCCTCTGTCTTCATGAATGGTCATTTCAGTTACTCCAAGGCCTCGCTCATGAGGCCTGCCAGGAAGAGGCCTTTGGGAGCAGATATCTCCTCATTCTGACCTAGAGTATATTTGGAGACTTTTTTTTTTTTTTTTTTTTTTTTTGTCTTTTTGAAGGAAGGTCTCGTTATGCAGTTCAGGCTGGCCTTGAGCTCACTCTGTAGCTCAGGCTGGTGTCAGGCAACAATCCTGCCTCGGCCTCCCAAGTGTGCGCCACCACGCCTGGCTGGAGACTTTCTTCAGAACCATGTAGCAGTGGGTTTCCATAGATAAGAAGTTGGCAGATATGGTGAAACAGCCCAACAGCCTTCAAGAAAAGACTGGCCCAAGCTTCTCTGCTTGTGCGTGAAGGTCAGACTTTGAACCGTTTCTTCAAACTGCTGCTTATGGATCCAGTTCTCCAGCTCTATGGGAACTTGGTCCGAGTTGGCGTCGTGTGCCACTGCTGTACCTCTGCAGGAGCTCCATCCTGGTGCCAGCACCAGGCCTGGCATCAGCGCCTGTTGCAACCTCATGGTGAGCTCAAGAAGGGCACAGTTCTGCCTCACAAGCTTTTCTCTTTGGCCTCTTACCCCAAGCCTTACTTACTGCATTTAAAAAATAACTCTTTCCCCAGGGGCAGATGGTGAATCTCAGTCGTCCTAATCTCCTTATCTCTTTCATCCTCTTACTCAGCCCCACGCCCTTCTCCTTTCCTTTTTTTTTTCTTCTTTTTTTTTTTTTTTATCCTTTTGAAACAGGGTCTCACTGTGCAGTTCAGGCTGGCCTTGAGCTCACTTTGTAGCCCAGGCTGGCCTTGAACTCACAATGATCCTCCTACCCCAGCCTCCCCAGTGCTGGGATTACAGGCTTCTCCCTTCCTTGAGTTTATCTTTCTACCGCGCTCTCACACAGCCAGGGTCTTCCCCGTCTTCCAAGGTCCCCATTCCTGTGGCATCAGTTCTTGTTTCACCGGTGCACATTTCGTATCTTCTAATCATCCGGTGAAGGAGAGCTTCTTCAAGGTTGCTTCTGCTCTCTGATCATCTCTGTTCATTTTCTTCTGCTTTGGCCTCTCCCTTGGCTCTTTGTTGGTGGGAATGCCTGTCCCGAAGTCAGTTGATGGCAGCAGGAGAGGAGGAGGAAGAGGAGGAAGAGGGGGAGGAGGAAGCAAGGAGGAGGAAAAGGGAAGGAGCGGGAGGCAGAGGGAGAGCCCGAGCCAAGCCTTGCATCTTCCTGCTTTGCCCCTCTGTCCGGTGGCGCCCTTGAGTGTCAGTCTGTGCTGCTGGCTGAGCCCAGGCAGCCCGCCCTCGAAGGCCAAGTGGAAGCTGGGGAGAGGGACCAGGTCATTCATGGCTGCTCTGGGAGGACAGCAGGGCTTAACCACAGCATTCCATCTTGAGGGGTTCAGGGGAGCGAAGGGCTTCTGTAGATCGGGAAGGGGGGAGCGGAGCGGGAGGCCACAGGAGTGTCAAAGCGGCCTCCTCTTCTGCAGAGCACCAGACGCTCTATTTTTTTTTTTTTTAGGCCCTGTCTTGCTGGGCTGGCTCCTGCGGGTCAGACCCGCGAATAAGTGCTGAGGAGGGACGCTTCAGAGGTATCACACCCTGAGCAAGCTCCGCGGAGCTAGTAGCTAACCTAGAAAGCCAGGGAGGGACAGAAACCCTGCAATGGGATTGGGAAGAGGCAGTGACCCTGCAAAGGGCAAAGGGCAGGGAGAAGGATAACTCCAAAGCAGCGGCCCTGCACATTTTGTTCTGGGAGAAACTGCATAATAACACATCCCTCCTCCCATTGATACAGGAAAATAAATATCCCAACCTGACTGATATCAGACGAGTTCGTGTTCTCTAAAACCGAGGAATGAATTTTAGGAACAACGGAGGTTAAGAGCAGAATATATTTATTGAGAGAAAGAAAGCTTCTATCCAAGAGAGGGACAGAAAGGGGGCCCGAGTGGGTTACCCCCGACTCTGTCTTTTCCAGGGACTTTTATAGGGAAAAACCATGAGGTGAAGCGGGTCCAAGGTAGGGGAGATGGACAAAACTATGGTCCGCCAATAAGATTACAGGTATAATTGTCCAGGTAAGACTGAGTGGACTGAGATCAAATGGGGAAGTGAGTCACGTAGCAAGCGGGCATGAATGAAGAGCTGGGCTTTTCCTGTGGGGGGTCAGGCTAGTGACTTCCTGGCGTTTTGAAGGTGGTTGTTACTTTTATCAATTTCTGACATTTACACCCAGGGGGTATGTGGCTGCACCTGTTTAGCCCCCTTTGTCTTGAGGTTTGGCCCACAGGTGTCTTATCTTTTGTGTTGGCTCCTTCCAGGGCGCAGCCCTGTCTGACTGCCTATAATATTTTTATCTAACTCAGCTGCCTATAATACCATCATGGCCTCCCCTGTCAGAAGCTGGCCTAACTGGAGATTATCACAGTGAATGAAATAAGCTGGACCCAGGAAGACAAGTTCTCTCATTTGGGAAATCTAAAAAAGATGACAAGAAAGGCAGGAGACTGAAAGGTAGGATGCCTGTTATCCCAGCACTAAGGAGGCTGAGGCAGGAGGATCTCTGAGAGTTTAAGGGTCCTTGGGTTACAGTGAGTTCAAGGTCAGCCTGGAACACACAGAGAGAACCTATCTCAAAAACCAAACAAAATAAAAACAAAAAGCAGGAGATCCTACTAGATAAAGGAAGAGACTAGCCAGAGGGAGGAGTGGGGGTGGGGGTGGGGTACTGCATATATGGAGGGCTGAGGAATTTACTCCCCTCGACCCACTTGAGCACAAGCACTATCCCTCCTGAAAGTCCTCTACCCCCTTGAGGCCAGGGAACGCCCTAGGAGTGCTCTATATAACTCCAGACCCTAGGAGCGCAGGCAGAGCCTATTTCTGCCCTCTTGCTCTGAAGCCCGAAGAGTCTGATTGATCTTGCCCTTCCAGGGCAGCGCTCCACTCCAGCTCCACGGTCACCACGCCACCTTGGACCCCACCTTCACCTCCTTCCTCCAGCCCAGTGCTACCCAGAAGGGAAGTGTTATCTAAAGTGCCCTGGAATGGGGCCTGGTTTAAATTATTTTTTATGAGTTTCTTCATGATGAAAGCCTCTGAGGAGTCACTGACCATCTCAAAAGAACAGGAAGACTTTTTTTTTTGTCTTTGAAACAGAATCTTAAAGGCTGGGCTGGCACCATGCACAGAGGGAGTTTGCAATATGGGGGGGCTAGACTGGCTATGCAAAAGCCGGTTGTTTCATGGCAAACCTGCCCCTTACGTTGGCGCAGACTCGCTTACTCCTCTTTCCTCTGTGCACAGAGCAGCACACGGCCCTCAGGAGAAGCCAGGCAGGCAACTGAACTTGAAATTCCAGCCTTTAGAACTGGAGCTCAGTAGATCTCTTTTCTTTTTTGATACAGGGTCTCGCTGTGCAGTTCAGGGTGGCCTTGGGTTCACACTGTAGCCCAGGCTGATCTTGAACTCAGCAGCCTCAGCCTCCCAAGTGCTGGGATTACAGAGGTGCACCATCATGCCCGCTAGACCTCTTTTATAAAATTACTCACCCCTGGGTGTTCTGAACAGGGATAGACTAGGATATTCCCTTAAATTAGGTCACCAGCAGAAATCTTTGAGACAAGGCCTTGCTCACCTTGAATTCATAGCAATCCTCCTGCCTTAGCCTCCCAAAGGCTGGCATTACAAGCATCTATACTCAGTTTATTACAGTATATGTTTAATTGTTTTATTTTGTTATTGTTAACTAATATGAGGATATACCCGGAGACCGAGGCTATGGGAAAGACTAGATTTAATTTCATCTAGGTACAAGCAGGCTGAGGCAGAGTAATATCAGCAAATATCTGGAGAGGAGGTGTCTTGGTTACTTCTCTCTCCTTGCTGGGCCAAAATATCTGACACTCAAAGTTAAGGAAGGAAAGGTTTACTTAGCTCATGGTTTGTGGAGGTTTCAGTCCATAATCAGCTGGCTCCAAGGCAGGGTGGCGTGGCACAGGGGCAACAGTCCAAGGTGGCAGAAGACAGCAAAAGCAGCAAGAGAACACGGAAGGGAACAAGCCTCTCCCCCCACCCCTTATACTGTGTATGGGCTCTCCACCCACTCCTGCACTGTCTCCACACTCTCCTCTTCCACAAGCTGGAGATGTTTACAAGGTAAGGACCCTGGCTCCCCGGAGGCTAGGCATATATAGGGTTTAGGTTGAGGAGCTGCAGCCCCAAGGAATGTGGATGGAATATCCGAGGTCAGAGCTGTAATGACAATCAGCACAAGACCAGCGCAGCTGTGTGCATAAAGCTGGGTCTCCCGGCATCAGGGAGACAGCAGGTCCAGTCCTAAATTTCTTTATGGCCATCAGTTCTGTTTGCTGAGGGCAGCATGGATTCCTGTTGTTTGTAGAGGGCACCATGTTTATTGGGAAGGTCTTTCTCAGTCACGCCTGACAGTTCTTCGCTACTATTAATCTCTTCTTGTGCTCAATTTATAAATTAAGCATTGCAATAGGTACGCATGGGGGTGATGTAGAACACACAGGTCTGGAACTCTGAAGTTGCAGCCATCACTGTGTGTCGGTCACCTTCAGGCAAAGGGGTAGAATACCTGACACCTGCCATTTAAGGGAGGAGAGGCTGAGATTTGCTCACTGTTAAAGAAGGTCCATAGCTGGCTGACTCCAAGGAAGGAGTATCCGGACGGAAGGGTGTCGTGCAGGGAAAAGTGGCTCAACCCACAGCGGTCAGGAAGCACAGTGCAGGGAAAGAGCGCCCAGGACCAGACACAGTCCCCGTAGCTGGACCTGACACACCCGGAAGCACGTCTCACTGATCTTGGTCTCTTGAGCCAAGCAAGTTGACACCAAGCTTGGCTACCACGTTACATCCAAGGTCAACGTGACATCTTAAACCACACTTAATCTCCACATAGAGACATACAACAGGGTCAGAGTTCTGCCTAATGTGAGAACTTACCCGAGCGCAACCAAACCCACCCTAATTCCTTCCCCAGCATCTCAGTGGTCCCAGCACTGCTCAAAGGTCCAAGTCTAAAGTCTCCTGTGGCTGGGCATGGTGGTTCATGCCTGTAATCCCAGCACTCGGGAGACTGAGGCAGGAGGATCATTGCGAGTTTGAGATCAGCCTGTGCTACAAAGTGAGCTCAAGGCCAGCCTGAACTGCATAGCAGGACCCTGTCTCAAACAAAATGACACCACCAAAAAAACAAAAACAAAAACAATAAAGTCTCCTGTTAGGGCCAGGGATATAGCTCAGTGGTGCAGCACCTGCCTGGCAAGTGTGAGGCCCTGAGTTGAATTCCTGGTACTAAAAATAATAATATTAATAATAAATAAAAAATAAATTTCCTCTGAGTCTCATGGCAAACTCTCAGCTGTGAGCCCCTATAAAGTCCAAGCAGCAAATCAGGCATGATGGCACACACCTGCAATCCCAGCACTTGGGAAACTGAGGAAGGAGCACTGCTGAGAGTTCAAGGCCAGTGTGGGCTCCACTGGGCTCTGTAGCACGACTCTGTCTCTCTTTTTTTTTAGACAGGTCTCACTCTTTAATGCAGGATGAAGTTGAACTCACTAACTATGTAGCCTATGCAGGCCTAAAGCTCATGGTGATCTTCCTGTCTCAGCCTCCCAAGTGCTGGGATTACAGGCAAGACCCTGTCTCAAAAAAAAAATCTGAACAGCACTTAATGAAAAGGATGACAGAAAAGAACAGGGCTGTCTTGGTTACTTTTCTCTAGTTGCTGAGACAAAATACCCAACACCCACAATTAAAGAAGGAAAGGTTTATTTATCTTACGGTTTGTGGAAGTTTCAGTCCATACTTGGCTGGTTCTGAGGCAGAGTGGCACATGGCAGAGGGCCAATTTTGGCGGCAGAACACAGCAAGAACAAGAGCAAAAGGGAGGAATCGCAGGCGGCAAGCGGACTCTTTCCTTCCCTTACAATGTGAACAGGCTATGCCCACCCGGGTGGGGGGGGCTGTAGCTCTCACATCATCTCCATGCCCTCCTCTTCCTCAGGCTCCTCTTCCTCAGGCTCAGGATGTGTACAAAGTAAGCACAGCTGGCTTCCTGCTGAGTCACTCAGCCAAACCTCTAGACCCTCCAAGTTGACACAATGTATCGACCATAAGGACCAAAACCCACCAGGGAAAACATTAAATCCTCTGGCTCAGTCGGCTGTGGTGGCACTAGCCTGTAATCCCCACACTCAGCAGGCTGAGGCAAGAGAGAATTTGAGACCAGCCTATGTTCCAAAGTGAGCTCAAGGCCAGCCTGAACTGTATAGTGAGACCCTGTCTCAAAAAGACAAAAAAAATCTTGTAGCTCTGTGTCCAGCACTGAGGCAGGTTGTGACAAGGTACGGAATCCAAAGGGCGTGGACAGCTCTACCTCTATGGCTTTTCTTTCTTTTTTTTTTTTTTTTTTTTTGGTCTTTTTGAGACAGGGTCTTGTCATGTAGATCAGCCTGGCCTTGAGCTTACATTGTAGCCCAAGCTGGCCTTGAGCTAGCAAGGATACTCCTGCATCAGCCTCCCAAGTGCTGGGATTATAGGCATGCACCTTGGACTGGCTCTGCTCACTGCCTGTGGTTTTCCTCAGTAGATGTTCCATGTTCCTGCATTTCCAACTTTCTGTGTTTTTATGGTAGCTCTGGATTCTGTCCTACACTTTGTCCATCAACCTCTTGGAGAATCCTGGCAGGGATTATGACTCTGCAATACTGTGTCACCTGGCCTCCCAGACCTTCTTTTGAAATCTGGGTGGAACCCTCTGGGACCCCATAACTTTTACAGTCTGCATCTTGGAAAAAGCCACACCAAACTCTACTGCCAGCTGAGCCATAGCTGGGCCCCCTTGGAGCATGGCTCTAGTGGCCTCTTCACTGCCAGATGACTAAAGTTGGGGCATACGTTCCTTGGCAGCACCCCACGGCTCTTTTTTTTTGGTACTGGGAATCGAACTCATGACCTTGCACTTGCTAGCCAGGTGCTGTGCCACTGAACTATATCCTCAGCCTCTCTCTTCTCTCTTCTTGTTTTTTTTTTTTTAAGAGCAGAACATGACCAGGCGTGGTGGCGCATGCCTATAATCCCAGCACTTGGGAGGCTGAGGCAGGAGGATCATTGTGAGTTCAAGACCAGCCTGGGCTAGAAAGTGAGCTCAAGGCTAGCCTGAACTGCATAGTGAGACTTTGTCTCAAAAAAAAAAAAAAGAGCATAACATTTATTGAGGGAAAGAAAGCTCCTGCCTGAGAAAAGGGACAGAAAGGGGCCCAAATGGGTTGCCCCATCCATTTTTTACTACAGTGCAACTTTTATTGGGGGGGGGTCCCAGAAATCAAACTCAGGACCTGGTGCTTGCCAGGCAGGCACCTGTGCCACTGAGCTATATCTCTGGCCCTGGGACTCTCTTCTCAAAGCAAAGTCTTTCACAGGAACTTACCCTTTATATGTTGAGCCTGTCATGGATTCTAAGTCATACACTGGGGATCCTGGACTGTATCCCTAGTAGGTAAGGAGGGTGGTGTTCTGCACACCTTATCTCAACTCTCTCTGCAGCTCCTTGAGGACAGGATGTTAATACAGATGAGAGTCTGAGAAATAAGGTCCTAAGCCATGGTCCACTGCTAGTGAGTGGCTGAGCTGGGATTTGAACTAGAGGCCATCTGTCCTAACACACCTGTATGATAATGGAGACATGAGAACACTGGTCAGTCAGCAGCCCAGACCCTTCTCCAGTTTTTTCTGGCAATGCCCATGATCTCTGAGACCACAAAGAAGGTCACTTTTCTTTATTTTCCAGCACCCCTAATCTTACAGCATGGTGTGTGGGAAATCCGAAAGTGTTGCCACTTCTGTGTGGTACCTTGGATCCCCACTGAAGAATGTCCAGTAATCTCCACCATGGTGTTTTCCACCATTATTCGCCAGAATGCCAGTAAGCTCCAGCCATGGTGTTCCCAAACCCAGTTCCTGGGGGAAAGGTAGAACCAAGACCTCCCAGTCTCTGAGCTCCCCTCCCAGGGGAACAGGGACAGCCTCCCTGGCTTGCTGTGCCCTTTCTAGCAAGGGACAGGGAGGGACCCCAATAAGCAGGCATCTCTTGTTCAAGGAAGGTGGGGCCCATGCCATTAGTCCAATCTGACCTGGAGCAGGTTGGGTCTCTAGCAAAGCTCCAACCAGGCCCAGGCCAGACATCTCTCAGCATATGCTGGAGCTTTTGCCAGATTCAGCTGACCTCCTCCTTCTTTCCAGCCTGAAAACACCGAGGCAGGGTGATGCCCATAATGGAAGGCCCAGTTCAACTCTGCTGGATGCCACAGTGCTGGGAGAGGACTTCTTTCACTTTATCCACAATGGTCTCCACCTCAGCCATGGCCCCTAGACCTGGATACAAAGTTCTCCTGTGGCCCGCGCTTGCCCGGGCACCCCACCCAGCGACCCAGGACAGGTGTGAGGAACCATCAGTAGTGCCTATGCCAGGCACTTCACACCACCACCCACTTCATCCTAATCCTTGGAGACATGGGGATTAGGGTTCCCATCCTCTAGCCAAGGGAGGAGAGTCGCAGCGGGCCAGGATGACGACCTCAAACTGAGCCCCGCCATGGCTCAGGCTGTGGCCTGCCAGGGTACCCACCTTGGTCTCCACACACCAGCTTTTTGGCCACGCAGGGAACCTCGGTGTAGCCAAAGGCCTTGAGCTGGCCCACCTGCTGTGCAGTGACCGGATGCTCCCACATGGCCGTGTTCATGGCAGGGCAGAAGAGCAAGGGCTTATTGTGGTCCCAGGCCCGGATGACACAGGTCTGAGAAGAAGGGGTGTATTGCTGCTTGACTACTACCCCTCCCAGCCCCCAATCTTCCCATTATCCTCCCACCTATGGCCAGCAGCCCAGGTGTAGGTTTGGGATGACATGACATGCCTGTCCCTCAACCAATGCCTGCAGTGGCTGACCCCTCCCATGTGAAGCCCCCCTGAGCCTAAGCTTCTTCCCTACTGGCTGTCAGCTCTTCAGTGGGAGCAGCCCTGGGAAGCAGGGACTGGCTTTGTGGTCACCAGGAAGCCGGGGACTGACTACTCATGGAGGAGAGGAGGACCTGGCGGTAGCTCTACTTCTTTTATATTTTTTGAGATAGAGTGTCACTATGTAGCCCGTAGCCCAGGCTGGCCTGGAACTCTCAGTGATCCTCCTGCCTCAGCCTCCTGGGTGCTGGGATCATAGCTATTTGCCACTACACTGAGCTGCCAGCTCTACTGTTGAGCCAAGAAAGCCTTCATAATTAAAGGTCCAACAGTGACAAATGCCTCTCACGTGTTCTTAGGAACCTTCGTTTGGTGCCTATAAGGAAGGCACTGAACCCTCTCATGAATAGGCAGCTATGGTGCCTGAGGGATGCACAGCTGTGCAAGGCCACACCTGGATGTGAACATGGCCCTGCATATCTGTCGCACTAGGCAGCCTCAAGGCTTCCAAGGCTGGGCTGTCCCCAGGTCTCCCCACTGAGTCACAGGCCAGGGCCCAGCTGGCTCATATAGCTCAGTGCTGTGGGCTTTGGAGTCCTGTGGATGAGCGCTCATCTCTCGCTGTGATAACCTGGGTAGGTCATTTAATGGCAGCACCCCAGCTTCTTTGTAAACAGCCCCCTCAACAAGTGGCCATGAGGACTGTGACTGCTTTGAAACCTCAGCACAGGGCTGGCCCTGGACAGCTCCTGTCTGGGCTACAGGCACAGGCTTGCTGCACTGGGGCTGCCGGCAGGACAAGGGGGCTCCCCAGGGAGACATGGCTGGAACCTCCTCCCGGAAACGGAGTCCATCTGGGAAAAGAGGGAGAGCCCAGGGCACAATGCCGGGAAGGGGCCAGGCCACTGTCTGCTCCTTGTGGGGCTGGCCTCTCCTGGGACAGCAAACGGCCTCAGGGTCTGGCTGCTTACGTCAGAGCTCCCGCTGTTTCCCACCAAGTAAGCTCAGTGCACACCCAGGCTAGGAGTGGACAGTTTTGATCACACTTCCTCTTGGTCCTGGGCCACCTGCTACTTAGAGGTCACAAGGTCCCTGGAAGCCCTGACCTCGGTGGGGGAAGGGCTGGGCTGAGCAGAACCTGACAGCTCCGCCTCTCCCCGTGGCTCCTCACCTCGAGTCCCAGCACTTCCTGAACAAACCGCAGCAGGAGGGAGGAGGGGGCCTGGTTCCCACAGCCAAGGGGTGGGTTCAGGGCCAGAACCCTGGGCTGTGCCCTTGGGAATCTGCTAGGTGGGGGGAGACTGAATACACACCCCCAGGCCTTCAGCCTAAGGAAGTCACCTTCCCTTCTTCCCTCTTACTACCCATTTGGCACAAATTGGGCCCCAGGGCCTAGAGGCAGGAGGGCCAGAGGTCCTACTGCTCTCAGGGTCCCCAGGTTTCAAGTACCAGCAAGAAAGGGTCTGAGAAGAAGCAGCTGAACTTCCTTTCATGGGTGGGTGGGACATCTACTGGGAAAGGACAAGGCCACATCCCCAGGGTACTGGCTGCTCAAACACTGTGACCGAGATGCTGAGAGATATTTGTGCTTGCCCATGAGACCTTTCTTTTTCTTTGGTACTGGGAATCAAACTCAGGACCTTGCGCTTATCAGGGAGGTGTTCAGCTGCTGAGCTGTATCCCCGGCCCTTATGCCACCTTTTTCTTTCGCCTCGGTGAGACCTTTAGAGGCTAATGGTCCCTCCTGGGAATGTGTCCCACTGCCCAGCAGCCTTGGAGGAAAGAGCCCCAAGATTTTATGGGTGATGGCAGCTTCAAAGAAGAAAGGGAGAGCAGCTGGGCTCCACGCTGAGGCTGGTCTGTGCCGTCGCAGCAGGGCAGGGCAAGCCGGGGGCTTGCAGCAGCGGTGGCAGGCACCTGCTCTGACCTGCTTCCTTCTGTCGGTGTGGCAGGGCCTCAGCTATGACTCCTCCCCACTCCCAGCCACAACATCCAGTTGCATCCCTCTGGTCACCCTGTGCGCCTGTCACCACCAGGCTCCCTGGCAAGCAGCTCAGGAGCCCATGGACAAGCAGCTAAGAGCACCAATCTCACATCTGGCCCTCTGAATCCTGACCCAACTTCGGAACTCACCCTCATCATTACATTAAACTCTAAAACATTTGCAGCCCGGAAGTAAAAGTTCTTTCCCACAGTGTGCAGGCCCCATTTATCCAGTACCCAGTGGATGCCCAGGGCTGTCTGCAACCATTGAGGACCATGTCGCTCCCCAGGGCACAGTCCTCTCCTGCCTGTGTGAGGATCAAACCCTCTCTGTCCAGGCTGAGTGCTCTTGATGTCCTCAGTGTGTGACTCAGGAGGTGAAACCTTAATAATCGGGGTCTAGTCACAGAAAGAATAGTCACTCCAACCCTCCCCAGGATGTTCTAATATGCAAAGAAGTTCCTCTCGGAGGGCCATTCCTACCCTGTATAGCTGGACATGTCTCTGTCCTCTCTCAGTGTCCCCTAATATATGAGACTGAGAAAGGACCCTGGGCTCAAGCTACAGGACAGCTCACGCTCCATGAGGCAGCAGATGCCTGAATTAGGTTGCCCCCATGTACCTGATTCCCAGGCGAAGGCAGAGGTGGGTGCTCAGGCTGAGGACAGCCGGTGACAGGCGATGGGGAGCACAGGGCCACTGGATGCCCCAGCAGCACCATGATATCCAGTCCACCCACTGGGCTGGATCTTCTGCCAGCCAGACATCGGGTGGCACAAGCACAGGGGGCCAGGGGGACTGCATTGTCCTGAGTGAACCTGGGTCCCACAGTGACAAGGACACCTGGGGAGGGACGAAGGTGCCACAGAGTCACTCACAAGCAAGTTGTCACAGATGCCACTGGCCACCTTCCCCAGGGTGTTGGCGTCCAGAGGAGCCACCAGCAGGAGGTCCGCCCATCGCCGCAGCTCAATGTGCAGAACCGGGTCAGAGCGGCGCTTCCACATCTGGGAGGGAGGACAGGGTCAGAAAGAGGGCCGTGTTCAGTGTGGGCCTGGAACCCAGGGGGCCATGTAATCTCCCACCTGAGTCAACCCCATCCCTTTTTTTGTTTGTTTTTGGTTTTTGAGAGAGGATCTCACTATGCAGTCAAGGCTGGCCTCAAACTCACAGCGGTCTTCCTGCCTCTGCCTGCCGAGTACTGGGATGACAGGCGTGCGCCACCACGCCCAGCTCAACATCATCCCTTCCTGTAGCTAGGCTGGCAAGCAGCGGCCTTGCAGCCACAGCCCGACAGAATCCAGGCTTGCGGAAACAAACACCCCTTGTCCCGCCAAGCTATTCCCTTTATGGTCTGGTTTTCAGAGCGCTGACATCTGGCAGGGAACCCTGGGCAGCTGCAGGAGGTGGGAGGCTTGGGCTGTCCCAGCCAGGAGAAGGCTGGGGGTGGTGAGAAGTGGAGGGTTGGGGAGGTGCACAGAGCCTGCTAGGGGCGCCCAAGGCTGGGAATATTTAAAAAGCCTGGCAGTGAGGCCCACGCTCAGCAGCCCTGGGAAGCCAGGCCTCGCTGCAGCCACATGGCTGTGGCGGTGGGGACAGAGCACTCTGTGGTCTCATCTGCCTGATAAGCACAAGGACACTCAGCCCCAGGCAGCCAGAGTTGAGCTCTGCAGGGCGGAAGGGACAGAGGAGCCGGACAGATGTTCCTTGCGTCACCACTGCCTGCTGACTCAAGCTCAACCCATCTGCTCTGGCTGCCAGGGCCACAGGCTACAGGGAGACGACTGTCCTGGTGATGGACATGTGATGGCTCTCGGCCCAGGGCCCGGCACTGACCTCCCACTCATTAGTGTCACTGTAGAGGGTGACAGGAACGTCCTGGGGGCTGTAGAAATGCTTGGCTTTCTCGGTTGTGACCACCGTGACTTCCAGCTGTCACCAAGAAAAGGAGGAGAAACTGTTACTGGAACCACAGGCCCAGAGGCCACACAGGGCTGCACCACTGTCCTTACAGGCTGGCAAGGAGGGGGACTTCCCCACCTCAGGGCCAAATGTTTGCGCAGTGAATTCTGCTGTCACCCAAAGGTCAGGCCCTACCAGGTGCGACTGTTTCACTTCCCCATGGCTCCCCAGGGCGGGTGGCTGAAGGGTGAGTCACCAAATGCCCAAGTATAAAAGGCGGCAGGTGTGGCCACTCTGCAGTGAGGCTAACGGCCTGGGATGGCACGAGGGGAACTCAGGCAAAGAAGCCACCTGAAGCCCCAGGGGACAGAGTGCTGTCTCCTCATTACTTCCAGGAACAAGGCCTTGCAGAAGCAGGCTACAGGCAGGCTCCGGGAGAACCAACCATGGGCCCCACAGCACCCCTTTACCAAGGGCGGTGGTCACCTCCTCCCCAGAGCAAAGAGCCCTGAGAAACAGCACCTCCAGGAAGGGCCCTGGTGGCTGCATCCCTTGAGAAACAAGGCATCAGACTAACAAGAAGGAGGTGCTGGAAGCCACTCCTTAAAGCACCACTGAGGCATGGGAGGACCTCTGTCCAGGAGGCGGGACCGAGGCTGACTTGGACGAATCTGTGATAAGCCAGCGCAGTGGCAGGGCCAGCCTGCAGGGACGCTGCAAGGCCTGCACAAGGTACTACACGTTTTTGAGCTCATACATAAACTGGAAAATTTCACACATGGGAAATTCAATGTCCTGGCTTCTCCTAAACTACATAGTGAGACTTTGTCTCAACAGCCCCCCACAAAAAACCAAAGCAAACAAAACAAATACTCCCAAACAAACCACAAAACAGAAGAACCCCAAAGCCAGACATAAAATAGGAAAGGGTCTAGGTACCAGGGATTGTTTGGTTCTGGGGATTATGGCTAGGTAAGCACTCTGCCACTGCTACCCCTAGTCCTTTTTATCTTGATCTCACTAAGTCCCCCTGGTTGACTGGAACTTGGAAACCTCCTGCTTCAGCCTCCTGAGTACCTGGGATTATAGGTATGTGCCATTACACTCTGCTGCAATGCATGCTTTCTTGCTTTTGGTTTTGGTTTGATTTTTTGAGACAGGGTCTTGCCATGTAGCTCTGGTTGGCCTTGAACTCACTTTGTAGCCTAGGCTGTCCTTGAACTCTTAGCAATCTTCCTGCCTCAGCCTCCTGAGTGCTGGGATCACAGGCATGCACCATCATCCTTAGATGAATCTTTCCTAAGTAAGACTTTTCGCTGGTTGTAAATAGGCAGTTTGTGTCTCTAGACAGTCTTAGAGGTCATCCTGAAATTCCACTGAAGTATCACCTGAATCCAAAAATACTTTTCTCATCAACTAAAATTGATGCATCTTGTTTCTAGTGAGCCCAATGCAGCCACTGTGACAACCACTTCCTGAATGCATGCACAAGCCTGTATTAGCAATCTCGAGGCACCTCTTCTGCCTTCTTGATAAATGGACACCAACCCTCTCCACCCCTGGCCCCTGGATGTCCCCACACATCCTGAAAGTCAACCAGCCATGACTCTGTGATCTCAGCATGCAGAGCAGAACTTGCCTGGGTCAGGAGATGAATCACCAAATTCGTCTTAGGTCCCTCCTATCACTGTCCTACTTTTTCAGCCTCAAAGAGGGTGATTCTAGCACTCAGGAGGCTGAGGCAGAAAGATCTCCACAAGCTTGAGGCCAGCCTGGGTTATGTATAAGTTCAAGGACAGCCTGGACTATGTAGTAAAGACCCCATATCCCCCTAAAAAAGGGCCAGGCATGGTGGCCCATGCTTGTAAATCTTGCCACTTACAAGGGTGAGGAAGGAGAATTTCAAGTTCAAGGTCAGTCTGGGCAACTTAGCAAGATTCTGTTTCAATAAGTACAAAGGGCTGGGGATATAGCCCTTTATAGGTAAGGTATTCCTGGGTTCGATATCCATACCACACACACACACACAAATACATAAATGATAGAGGAGGGGATCACTCCCACTTCTCATGTCCTCTGCTAATGTCACACTGGCCTTCATCCTCAGACACTAATTCCACTCTTCTTTCTTTGTTTCTTTTCTTTCTTTTGGGGGATGGGTTGAGACAGTGCCTCGCTATGTAGCTCAGGCTGGCCTTGAACTCACAGCAATCCTCTTGCCCCCTCCACACCCACCCCTGGTTCTCCAGTCCTTGGTCTGAGTTCTCATGCTGCCTCCCAGCAGCACAGAGGGATCTCAGGTGATGCACACAGCCTGTGCTAGGCAGGCCCTCCAGCGCCCCCCCTGACCTAGACAGACAGCCATAACCTTGGCGGTGACCCGGGCAAGCAGCGGACAGGCCCGGGCCAGTTCTTCTGGTTTCTGATGAATGCCACTGGATCCAACTCATCAGCCCTCTGGCTTGGATCTTTCATTGTCACTGATCCAAAAGGGCCTGGGAGCCAAGGGCTGGGCCTGGGTCTGCCCATGTCAGAAAACAGGGTGTCAGTGCTACCTTCTGAGGTCCTAAATCATCCAGATGATTCATTCATTCATTCATTCATTCGTCCATTTATCTGACTTTCCAGCAAATGCTAGACTCTTGGCAGAGCAGGGACTCTCTCAGGCCTTCTTGACTCCTCCTGCATCCTGGTAGAAGCAGAAGAGCCAGGCACTGCAGGGTTCCCGAGGGCCACTCCCCATTGGGTCCCTGTAGAGACCCAGCACAGTTCTGTATCTAACACTTCTACCCAGAAGCTCTCTGTACGACAGGCCTGGGGCCAGCCAGACCTTATTACATCAGCTGCCTGCACTTTGTCTAGCAGTTCTAGAAACAACTTCCCAAAACCACTCCATGAGTTTGGTTTTCTGTTCTCTGCTGAAGAGACAGCAAGGATCCTGATCTGGCTGGGTATGGTGGTGCATGCTTATAATCCCAGCACTCTGGGAGGCTGAGGCAGGAGGACTGCAAGTTGCAGACCAGTCTGGCCAACTTAGGCCTCCATCATGTCTGTCTTCTTGCCTGGGCTTGCAGGCTGCTGGCAGATGGCCATGGGGGACCAAATTCAACACCCAAGGCAATTGCTGCCCAGAGCCAACCTGGGGTGCTGTTGTCAGGACCCCACAGAAAGCTTCAGGACACTGCTGGTGGCTTTTCTCCCCACCTACCAGTCCATGAGGCTTGTGGCTAAGTCCACTCCTCTTCCCTGTCCTCAGAGTCTTTGGCTGGGTTGATGGTGCTCCAGGGAGAAGAAGCACCCAGCTCCCCACAGGTAGCACCTGCTGCTCCCTGGTCGGGCAGACCTGGGTGTCCCTGGGTGTCCTGGAGGGAGGCTTATGTCTGGAACACACTGCTTCTGAGGGTGACACAGATGGGGTTTGGGGAGCTCATCCATTAAAGGCCAGGCCTCAAGATAAAGACAGAATGACCAAGCCTACATGACCCTCCAGGGAATAGGCAATAAATTGAGGATTATGTTATAGTTGATCTGATAAAGTCTAGATAGACATCAGTCACCCCAGTGGGTGACAAGGACCTCGTGATCCATCCCTTCTGAAAAAGGTCTTTGTCACTTCCATGTACACTTGCTACGTGATCTGCTTCCCCATTGGATCAATATCATTAAGTGCCTATGCTTGTAATCGTATTGGTTAATCAGTTTTGACCCAAGATATACCCACCTCAGGAATTTGCTCCATAAAACTTCCTCTGTGAGGTGGGGTTTGCAGCAACCCACTTTCAGGTCCCCTCCTTTCTCTTAGAAGCTATCTCAATAATTTTTTTTCTACAGTTAACCATTCATTAGAATTCGTTCTTGGATTTGGGGAACATGAACTCAGTGTATCTGACATATAGCAGGTTGGGAACTATGTTCCCCCTAATTCACTGGGATGACCATGGTCAACACAGTACATGGCACCTGCAGCACAAATCCAGGGTGATGAGCTGTCCCCTGCAGGATGACTGAGATGGGGACCTGGGCATGGGCAGGGGACAGGGTGCGGGCACTGTCTTACCAGTCCAACACCCACAGCATGGGGAGGGGCACGGACAGGAAACACGCCCTCAAGTGCTTCTCCCAGGCCTGGTCTGTGCTTTGCCACTGGCACAAGAGACAAACTGTCCTCCATGCACCCATCCCCAGCCCACATGTGTCTCCAGGAGGCCACGCGGGGGCCCCTCCTAGCCCAGGGCCCTCTGGCTCCAAGCTGCTGCAGGACTGACTTGTGCTCCCAGCCGGACCTGCAAGCCGGAGGGGCTGGGCACCTCCCTCCCCGGGAGCTGGGTCAGCACACCCCAGTGCAGCTGCGGGGGCTGGAGGAAGTGGTGGGTGCCTTCCCCCAGTTCAGCTGTCCATCTGTTTCCTGGGCTAGGCCTCCTGTCCCCACACACCCAACAGGAAACCCACTTGGTCCGGGTCATGGGAAAGGAGTGTGTGGTTCCCGCCTCCCCGGGAGGTGGTGGCAGAGGCCCTGCAACCCTTCCAGGCCTCCCTTGCTCAAGGCCCCAGCCAGCGGCTCCCTCCCATGGTTCTGCACACAGGAGGAGGAGGCGGCTCTTGGCGGCACTGCCCCCAAAGCGCTATGCCCAGTCTCAGAGCAGCCCCCAGACCCTGCTTATCCAGGCCTAGGGGTGGGGAGGGGGTGACTTTTGGGCTAGAAGTTTGAGGAAACCAAAAAAAACCAAACCTTCCTGGCCCCTGACAGCGGTCTCCATGTGGTCATCTGTGGGTGAGCAGTGCCCCCTGCTGGGAGTGTCAGGTACAACGCCTGGGTAGCACCACACTATCTGAAGATTCCAGTACGGAAAACACATGGGGAGGTGGACCCTGTGGTGGTGGAAAAGGGGTCTGGGGATGGGAGACCGGATGGCAGGGAGGGGAAGGGGGCTAAAAATGGTCTAGATTCGATTGTATGTATATGTACCAATTCTGCATGACGAATATCATCATGTATTACAAACACGTACTAATAAAAAAAAAAAAGGAGGGAAACATATAGCCCAAGCCCAGAGACTGAACAACATTTCCCAAAATCTGCTGTCCAGTAGCATGAATAGAGTCCAATATGACCTATGGTTCCCTGACATGAGTCTAAAATAGGAATGGCCAGGTTTGTGTGTCGCATGCTCGTGAATTCAGCACTCTGGGAGGCTGAGGCAGGAGGATCACAAACTTAGAGCCCAGCCTGGGCAACTTAGCAACTTAGCAGACCCCATCTCAAAAAAAAAAAAAAAGGGCCAGGGATACAGCTCAGGAGCACAACGCCTGCTTGAGTTCCATTCCTGGTACAAAATAATAATAATAAATTAAATAAATCAAAAAATAAAATTTACAAAGGGGATGGAGCTCAGTGCAAAGGTCCTGAGTTCAATCCCTAATTCTGAACCAAAAAAAAAAAAGAAAGTTAATAAAATAAAAGGAGGGTAATAAAACCATGTAGGCTGGCAGGAAGGCTTCTGCATGGGCCCTGAAAGGTGGGAGAGGAGGGCCAGCAGGGCCTGACGGGGTCTGCCCTGGCACAGTTCACGGGGGCCTTGGGGGCACAGACCCCACGAAAATCTGAGGCTGGACCAGGAAGTGGAGCCACTGCCTATAGATTCCACTGTTCCAGGCTTGGAACTTCTGCCCCCAGCCCCTTATATAAAACCAACAGAAGCTGAGGCTGCTTGACCAAGAACAGGGGGCAGAGCCCCTCATCCAGTTCTCAGTGGTGGCTCAGGGGACCTCTCTGAACATCTGAGCCAGCAGTTTTGAGACCAGAGCTGCGCGCCACAACCAGAAGCCTGAGGTCTCAGTGCCTATGACCAATGGGGCAGTCAACTTCTGTGTCAGAAGTGACAGATAAGCTGAGGTTAATGATGCCTTGCCAAATAGCCTTGTCCACCAAAAAGGGACAGGGCCACTGCAGGAGGGGTAAGAGGGGTGCTGGGGACCTGCTGTACTTGCTGGCCCTTCTTCCATGGGACCTCAGGAACTGGAGCCAGGGCAGCGGCACTGAGGAGAGTCTAACTCATCCTGTGCAGGGGTCTCTGTCCCATGCGGGGTCTCTGTCCCACCTGGACAGATGCTACCATCAGGAACAAGAAAACGCCATGCACTACAGAGGAACGGGCCGGCCCCAGGGGTCACTGAGCTGTCCAGAAGGGATACTCACCCCAGGAACATCCAAAAGCCGCGACACCAGAAGGGGCAACTTCAGGGCAGCCACACTGCCAGTGACACCCACAAGAATGTGGAATTTTCTCTCTGCCTGGGGTGTGGCAGCCGGATTGGAGGCACTTGGTTCCATGTGGGCTCTGGTGGCTTTGGGTTCCTAAAGCCCACAGAGTAGGGGCTCCAAGAAGCAAAGTGTGACTCAGGAACTGAAGAAGAACAAAGAGCGTCCCCTGAATGCACACGGTCAACCAAGAGGCAGGCAGAGCACTGGCATGAGACCCTGTCGCAAGCGAGGCTGCCGGGGGGACAAGCAGCCCAAGCTTCTAGCTGCTCATGTTACGGACAGCTAAGCTAGACAGAAATTAATAGGTGTTCAGAGAGGGATCAGGCCCACGGGGGAGTCTGTGCAGAGGATGAGACACATCAGACCTGCAAATGGGGGCAAATTTGAAGAGAGCCAGGCCTGCGGGCCTCCCTGCAGATAAACAGCAGCCTGAGATTGTACTGTAATTAGCACTACCCGATCCAGTGAGCTCAGATAGACGCCAGATGCACAGGCTGTGACCAGAACACTGACCCACACGCCCATCCCTTTCCAGGGATGCCTTGGCTCCTTCTATGTCAGAAGTGACAGATAAGCCAAGGTTAACGCCTTGCCATAGAGCCCTGCTACATGCTTCACTTCCCCACAGATCAGGAACACCTAAGCAGTTCCACTTGTAATCCTATGAATGGATGGTAGTTTGATCCGCATTGTGATTCTCCTGTATAAAATAACCCTGGACAAAGAGCCTCTGTTGCAACCCACCTTGGGGACCACTCCTGTCTCTTAGGAGCTTCCTCTCAGGAAATCTTTCCCACACTTAACCTTTGTCCTTGAATCCATTATCAGGAGACACCTGTGTGGCACCTCTGACATGTAACAGGTTGGGAGTTATTACCCTGTGACACTCACAGTGGGTTACAAAGTCAGACCCTGACTATAATCCCAGCAATTGGGAGGCTGAGGCAGGAGGATCATCTTGAGTTTAAGGTCGGCCTGAGCCACACAGTCTGAACTACCTATCAAGACCCTGTCTCAAAAGGAGTCTGAGCTGCAGAACGAGCTGGTGGGCAGGCTGGTTATAGCCCTGAGAGCTGTCACTGAGTCTCCAGGACCCAGGGTCCCAGCCAGGCAGGTGAGCTACAGCTGGACAAGTGTTGCCTCTGTCCTTTAGAAAGACCGGGCCGGGGGTGTAGCTCAGTACAGCGCACTTGCTTAGCCCGCGAGGCTGAGTTTGATCCCAGGCACGCGCGCACGCACGCGCGCACGCGCACGTACATATAGGGCCAAAGAACGTGGGTATGTGACGTCTACATCTCTTTCTCTGAAATTTAATTCAGGTGCCTGCCAGCCCCAATACAGGCAAGGGTGGAGCCAAGCCAGAACTAGGGATAAGAACGGTAGCAAAGTAATATAAGTCTGAAGGGGCAAAAGCTAGCACACAGGAAGGGTGAGGGACCGGGGTCTGGTGCAGAACCAAACGGAAGCAGCGAGTAGGGATCTGGAACCCATGGAGGCCCACCCACCCCCAGAGCTGCGATCACCGCTCTTGCCTCCCGCCTAGGCTGACTCAAGACCTAGCTAGTCAGTCAGCCCCCGACACCGCTCACCCCGCCAAGTGCCTTTAAGGGAAAGCACTAAATATCGCGGTACTTCACTCTTCCTTCCCAAGGATGTCAAATGACACGCAGTCTCGCGAGAACACTGGACCGGCGCAAGACCGCATAGCCTGCTGGGAGTTGTAGTCCACCTCTCTGCCTGCAGGGAGGTGTAGTCCACACAAATCCTGGCTCTGTTGTTTGCGTTCTCTGGAACTCTGGCCAGAGCCTGGCCTCACTGCCCAAACGCCTCTCCCCATCCCACATATTCACAGTATACAGGACTTGGGCACTTTACACTGGGTATTTACCACGTCTCATCTGACAAATCAGATGCGGGGCGGGGCGGGGCGCGGGCAAATAGGGAAGCAGAAAAGTCTAGCCCAGGGTCATCCCTGGGGAAGAAGAGCAACATATCTGCCAGAAACGTCTATCAGGGAGTCGCTCGAGGTGAATCTTTCAGGTTGACTAAGTCAGGGCTGGAGCAGCTCTAGGGTAGAGGCCACAGCATCGGCCAACAGAAAGCAGCAGGAGAAAGAATGCTGGGTGCATTTCCTGCCTTTATTGTCCAGCTTTCAAGGACCCCAGGACCTTGTTCTTGAGGCTGCTCACTCCACAATGGGGTCCCAGCATGAGTACTAAGGGGCTCTAAGCTCTTCTGCTTTGTCCATAGCGACCATCTAGACATCGATGGCAAAACTTTTAGAGATGTGTCCAAATTGCAACCCCAAATCCACTTATTTATTACAAAGTGCCAATGCTGCAATTAAACCTAAATACTGAGGTGTGAGCTTGGAAGAAACAACTCATAGCCTCATGTGGTGCTGCATGCCTATAATCCCAGCACTCAGAAGGCTGAGGCAGGAGGATCACTGTGAGTTTGAGGCCAGCCTGGGCTACATAGTGAAGTTCAAGGCCCGCCTATATGACAAAGGGAGACCCTGTCTTAAAAAAAATACATTAACATCCTTTGTCTTAAAAGAAAAACAAATAGCATGCATGCTATAGGTTCACCACCACTGATCCACACCAAGCCAGCTCTGTTCCAAGTCCCTGCCACCTCCTGCTTTCTCCTCAGTGCTACAACCCCAGCCTGTAATAGGCAGGAGGCTCTGAGGAACTGGCAAGGCCTACCCAAGGCTGCCTCAGAGAAAGAATCATGCAGGAACATGTGACTTGTTATCAGGCAATGAGTGACAGGGTTCACAGCCACTCAACCTCCCTGCAGGCCCCCATTAAGACACTTGACACACAAGACACAGGACCACATGTTCCCCTTTATTACGGTTCACTCGGTTACCACAGATAGACATGTTGGCTCAGGCAGGTCAACTGCCAGCCAGGGAATGGTCTGTGTCTCCCGGAAACAAGGAGGGCAGTGGGCACCAGGAGAATGCAGAAGCAAGCCTCTGGCTGGCCGCAGACCTGCGGATCCCAGAACTAACTGGGCCCTCCTCCCCCTTCCTGGGCCAAGCTGGGCCCATTTCCGGCCCCACAGCTTACATGTGTTCCCTCCCAGGAAGTGCATAGTTGCTGGGAGCCGCAGCATCCTAGGGCCTGAGTAAGCCAGGCTAGGTGCAGGAGACAAGCTTTCCCCACGGTAGCGCCAGGCCTGGCCATGTAGGTTTCATCCAGGAAAGAGGAGTGGGACAGGAAATTGATTGGAGGTGGCATTCAACGGATCGCAAATGCTAGGCTGACAGCTGGACCACAGCACTCCAGAATGACCAGAGGGACAAAGGGAAAGGGGGCCAGAAGTCTGAGGTAAGCGGGAGGAAAGGAGAGGAAGGGCCTGGACCTAGAGGCTGGGGTAGCTGTTCTCCAGAGAGAATGGCAGAGAAGAGAACAGTCGCAGCACAGGGCTCGAGCCTGAGGGGCATCCAGGAAGAGGGCTCTGCGGAGGACCTGAGCCCCTCTCTTAGGGAAGAGAAGCCTCTGGAAAGCCATGCTCTGGATGGCTTGCAAACCCAGGTACTGAGCTCCACATGGAGCCAGGGCGCCCACCCAGCTAGCCCAGGGGGGCTCTGTCAGAACAAGGAGAGTGGGGACAGGCAGGTGAGCACCCCCCCACCACTGCACCCTCACTCAGAGCAGTAGCTTGAAGCAGAACAGCCTCAGGCCTGGACTCACTCCCTGGAAGTGGGGTGAGGGAAGGCCAGGAACCAAGTCCTGCAGGCAAAGAGCAACTTAGCTGGATGTGGGGAAAGAGCTAAACTAAACCCCTCCTGCCTGCCTCACCAGCACGCCTCTTCTGGCCTTTGTGCTTACAGTGGGGATGGTGCCTGGCACCTCTTCTAGGCCTGAATGCAAACGTCCCAGGCTACCCTGTGGCCATGAGCAAGTGGGGCAGAGGTACAGGCTCTTCTCTCAAGAGCTCTGCATCCCTGTCTTCTGAGCCAATCCTCCCTCCTGCCACTCCAGTAGAAGCGCCATGCTTCCAGAAACCCAGCAGTCATGCAGAGACCCCAGAAGCCTTGTGGGCCCGGGCCGGCCAGGCCTTTGCCAGGGACCGGTGATTATTTACAGTTTCTGCTCCAGTTTCGAGGTATGGGTGACACCTGCCCAGCGAGACCCAGCTCTTCGGAGAAGGCAGAGGGAGCATCATGAGGAGGTGGCAGGGAGGTTGCTCAAGGGGCTGGAGACAGAGAAGGGGCACGGGAGGGAAAGGGGGAGCCTGCCTCTGCAACCAAGCTGACAGCCAAGGAGGCCAGGCCTACATTTCCTTCCCAGGGAGCCAGGCACCCCAGGGGCTCTGCACGTCCAGCTGCAAGCCCCTTCAGGGCTGACGTGGCCCAGCCCCCTGCCAGCTTCCCGGAGCTGGGAGTACTGAGAATCTGGGCTCAGTCTCAGAGCAGATATACCTAAGACACTCAGCCTCAGGGGGACAAAGAAAAACCACTCAGGGAACAGAGACCCTGGGCAAGGGAAGTGTGCAGGGGATCTGAAGGCAAGGAGGTCACAAGGGGGGAGCATGGATGGGTCCCAGGAGCAAGGGGAGATCTCGTTTCTTCTCAGCAGGACCCAGGTGGAAGTGGGTTCAGCTCAGGGCCTGCAGAGGGCACGGGCGCCCCAGGAGCCCTGGGCCAGGGTCAGAGAGGGTGGCATGGTGGAGGGGGCGCTGGTTTGGTTCTAAACATACAACTAGCACCACGACAAGAGACCTCCACTGCACTATTTCACAAGGGCACAGGGACACGGCAGCCACGGCACCAGACGGCTCCGTGCACAGCCTGTGGCTCTGAGGCAAGCGGGGACAGGGGTGGGCAAATACAGATATATATTTACATATATATCTGATTCTTTGTACAAAGTAGGGGGAGAGGAAAGGAAGAAGGGAACCCTGCTTGGTCACCACAGCCAGTGTGGCTCGAGCCCCCGTCCCGTGCCCTGGCCCTGCCTCCGAGCGGGTGTGGCGGGCTCACATCTCATTGGAATATGTGTAGCTGGGGGTGGCGGAGTACTGGGGCTGTGGCTGGCTCATGGCCCCCTGGGCTGCACCCATAGCTGCGCTCTGGGCCGCCTGCTGCACGTGCGGGTTCTTCCATGCACCCGTGGTCCACTCCTCCTGTGCTTTGCTGAAACTTCCTCCACTGCCCCGGTAGAACTTATGAACCTGTTGGAGAAAAAGCACATGAAGGGCTCATCAGGCAGGCATAGTGGTGCACACCTGTGATCCCAGCACTCGGGAGGCTGAGGCAGGAAGATCACTTTGACTTCAAGGCCAGACTGAGCTCTATGGATAAAGGCCAGCCTGCGCTACATAGCTAAGCCGTGACTCAAAAAAACTAAAAAAAAAAAAAAGAAGTATCTGCCAAAGGGAAGAGGCAGCCCATGGCCCCTCCAGGAAACGGGCCCCACCTATAAACAGTCCTCTCTCCAACCCCATGTACCACGCAGGTACAGCAGATCTGACACGGGACTCCAGAGGAACTGACATGGAGGACCGAGAACTGTGCCTGCTTACAGTCCCACCCCAAGGCCACCCTCCCCTCTGGGTGGCCACTTACCATGCTGAGGGCGATGAAGGAGAAGATGGCCATGACCGTGAACATGATGGTGGGGATGAGCATGACCACGGCCGAGCCAATGTTTGTCCCGAAGAAGGAGATAGTTGCGATCCAGCCGCTGTGGAGAGAGGCCCACACGGGCTGGGTAGGCACGGGGGACCTAGGAGCCCCTACTACAGCCAAGACCACTGTGCCGCCCCAGGAGAAGCTATGTTACTGACACATAGTGACTGTCTCATTGACACCCAAGGCTGGCCAGTGGCTCAGGAAGACCCCTACCTGAGCTTTCTCAGAGTGCATAATGCCGCCAACCACCCAGGAGCCACTGCTGGGTTCCTGTTCCCCTCTGAAGCTACTCCTGATCCTCTCACGCATCCAGGAGCTGGCCACTCGGTGTCCCCCGGGCTAGGCAGCTCAGCACCTTACACTCTCATCCTGCCACCCCTATTAGTCCAAAGCAACCCCACTTCTTACCAGACGCCCCAGCCTGGGATGCCCACGGCCTGGATGATGCTGATGACCAGCTGCGCCATGAAGGTGAAGAAGAACGCCATGAAGCTGAAGGAGCTGTCAGTTCTGTGGCAGAGAAGACGGCTTCTAGCACCCAGAAGAGGGCCAGGGCTTCCCTGCCTTCAAGGACCCCATGCTTCCAAGGGTGAGTGTATAAGGGACAGAGGACACACAGAGACCTTAATCAAGAGGCCAGAGTGGAACCGCCTCATCCACAGATCTTCAAAGGCATCCACGGGCCCAGCTATGTGAATGACACTGAATAGGGTTGGGGCTCTTTGGGCATGGGGCACCTACAGGCCCCGCAGGCACAGAAACAGGTGGCCCCACCATGGCTGAAACAAACAGCCCCATCATCATCAAAGGGATGGGCAGCCCACTGGCATCAAGCCAGCTACCTTCATGGGGACACAGACTGACAGTCCCATAGACTCAGAGAGAGCAAATCCCTTTGGCACTAGAACGGACACCTTATTGGCACCAACACAACAGCTAATTGGCACATAGATAGTCCTGCTGGCAAAGATTATGTAAGGCCCCATGAGCATGGAGATGGACAGTGTCTGGGATCAAGACAGACAACCTTATTGATACAGTAAATCCCAGTGGCACAGACACTAAAAATCCCCTTTGGCACTGGATGGGCATGCATGGCACCGGGACAGCTACCCCAGTGACACAGGTATGGTGCTCCCTTTGGCACAGAGTTGGGTAACATCATTAGCACATGAAGGTTCCTGGATGGCTGGGCACCTGGGCTGATGATATTCTTACACCAATCAGTGGGATAAGGATGGGAAGCTCCACAGACAGGAGAACCCACAGGACAAGCGAACCTGTGGCTTCCCAGGGAAAGCTGAGTAGAGGACAAAACAGGCCTGGTCTCCATGTGGACCCCACCACGGGGAGAGGAAGCAGGGCAGGAATTATGAGGAAGGGCCTAGCTCCCAGCCCTCCCAGCGAGGCAGGAGCCCCCAGGGAGCCCACACCTCAGGAGGCAGTGGGAGCCAAGGTAAGCAAGAGAAAGCAGGGCTGGGGAGGGCAAACACAGAGTGCAAGAGAGCAGGAAAGAGAGAAAGGAAAGGAACTGGGCATGGTGCACATGCCTGTAATCCCTGGCACTCTGGGAGACTGAGGCGGGAGAATCACAAGTTCAAGCCCAGGCTGGGCAATTTAGGGACTTAACAAACCCTGTCTCAAAATGAAAAACAAAAATAAAAAATGAATGTCTGGAGATGTAGCTCAGTGTAGCAAAGGTTCTGTGTTCAGTCTGCAGTTCTTAAAAAAAGAAAAGGAAATGACAGAGGAAAGATCTGTACAAGAAGGGGGGCGGGTGGACACAAAGAGACAGTGCTAGGAGTTAGGTCAGCACCAACCACTTACTTGAAGGCCTTGTAAATGGGCCGAAACCAGCAGACGTAGGAGCAGGGTGTGAAGAGGATGAGCCAGAGAAAGGCCAGGCCAAAGTTGGTGGCTCCCCCGCCTCCGATCAGCCACGCGAGACAGCCCACCAGGTTCACGGCCAGCGTGACGCTGTTCACTGCAGACCCACGAGCACACACACAAAGAGAAAGACAGACATGCACACACACACACACACACAGAATTCAAATATGGACTCACAATCAAATGCGAGCCAACAGCACAGACAAGTAGAGATGCGCGCACACACAAATTATACACACATGCAAACCACATTTATAGATTCACATCCACACAGAAAACCCACATGTCATATCAGTGAGTGCATATGCATACACACAAGACACACACACAAGACACACACACACACACACACACACACACACACACACACATAGTACAGATGTAAGAAAGCAAGCTGGGAGCTCAGACCAAAGCTCTCCCCAGCCCCACTCCCACAGACCTGAGAAACCTGGAGAAGAGTCTCAGAGCCAGAGCCCGGAGCAGGGCCCAGCAGGCTCCTTTGGAGGCCTGGCCTCAGGGTGGGAGAAATGCTCCTCCCCTGGCAGAAAGGCCTGGGGATGTGGGTGCAACTCAAGGTGGTACACATGCTTAGCGGACACCAGGCCCTGAGTCCTGTCTGTGTATACAGAGAAGCCTCGCTCCTGGGCCTTCCCAGGCTCAAAATGGGAAACACATCTTACACCTTCTCTTATAAGGCTGGTCACAGAACGGGGAAGGCAAAAGGCCTCACAAGAATGTTTCTTCATGCCCCAAGCCACCTGCTCCGCACTTCCCTGGGGTGACAGTAGTGGCTGAGACCTTAGTCTACCATTCTTTTATTTTTTTAACCTTTTATTTATTTGTTTATTTATGTATGTATGTATGTATCTATGTCTTTTTGAGACAGGGTCTCGCTATGCAGTTCAGGCTGGTCTCGAACTCACAATGATCCTCCTGCCTCAGCCTCCCGAGTGCTGGGATTACAGGCGTGCACCATTGCAGCCGGCTCAGTCTATCACTCTTCAGAGGACAATCACACCTCCTCCTTTCTGAGTCCCAGTACTCATCCCCATCCCCTGAGCTCCTGCAGACCTGGGCTGCACACAGGGTCACCTGAAACAAACCCTAGTCCACCCAACAGACCAGACCTCCCTTCCCCTAGGGATCACAGTGTCACTGAGTCCCAGCCAGCAGGAGGCTCTGGCGATGCCCCATGTCACATGCTGGCACTGACATCAGGGTGCCTCTGGGCTGGACCCCAGGGCTTAGTGTGCAAAGCCTTACTGCACACATGAGAGCAGGCCCCAGACAGGTGACATCCGCCCCAAGAAAGCCCTTCAGCATCTCAGGGGTGACACACGTTCCCTCGGGCTGCAGCCCTGGCAGGTGCCCAGTGAGGACTTAGGAGATATTTATAGGCCTTTAATCCAGCTCTGAGTGAGATCTCCGCAGGGCCAGAATCCTAGGAGCCTGGGGTCAGGGAGAAAGCAGGCTCCCCAAGTCAGGCCCAGCTTGACCACCATGCACATGCACCCATCTCAGGAACTTCAGGACACAGGCGGACACTTCTTCCTGTGTGGTCAGCTCTGTTCCCTCTGGCCTTATCGCTGCTTCAGCATCTCCTGGAACCTTGGGGGTATCCCTGATTTAATGGCTCTTTCCAGAGAAAAGACATTGAGTAACCCATGGCCACACGGGTAACCTCTCTGCCAGCTCCCTCTCTAGTTCAGTGTCTCCCCCCCGCAAACACACACATCCGCCAGAGTGACTCTATTTCCTCTCCGGAACAGACTCAAGGACTTGGCTGCTCCCCGCCACTGTCTGCTGCCTCTGTCTCCACTGCTGCGCCTGTCTGGCTTGGCATCCAGCGTCCACTACCTTCCTGCCCCGCTCCCTCCCCGGCCAGGTCTTCCGGCCACACTCACCCTGGATGAGCACAGCTCTTATCCTACCTGAGCTCAATGTCCCCAGGAAGAAAGGACACACAGGGAAGCCCTGCAGGACTATAAATTTACCGCAGTCAGCCTCAAGCAGCTCCTGTGTGTCACCAGAAACCTTAGAGGCCAGGTTTCTTTCGCAAGTGTCCTGCCTCTGCCATGCACATGCTCTGGGCCTCCTCCCCAAAACTCCTGCACCAATGCCTACGTCACATTTGACAGGGAAAAGAATGGGAGACTTTAGCAATAACCTCCATGTCTTCTCCCTGACATTCACAGATGCCCCTTACCTGCCCCAGCCTGTCTCTCCTGTCACACTCCAGGAGATCCCTTCCTCACTCAAAGGTCAGGAGTTTTGTTTTATTTTTAAAGGTCAATAATGCCAAGTGTGGTGGCACATGACTGTAATCCCAGCACTGGGGAGGCTGAGGCAGGAGGATCATTGCATTTGAGGCCAGCCTGGGATACAAAATGAGTTGAAGACCAGCCTGAACTGCACAGTGAGACCCTGTCTCAAAAAGACAAAATAAATAAGTAAAGATCAGGAGTTTGTGTGCCTGGCACTGTGCCCTTGGATAGAAACCAACTGCATTGGCACACAGGTGCCTGGAGCTGGCACCCTGCACAGGAGCCTGCCTGTCCTCTCTCACCTGCCTAAGCACTAAGCTTCTGAGCAACCAGACACAGCCAAGGGCCTTTGCTGATACCTTCCCCACCAACCTGCCACCGACCATCAGAAATGGGGCCCTCAGACCCATAATCTCAGTACCCTAGACCACTGGGACTCTCAGCTCAAAATATAGACCAAGAGCCCCCCAGGAGTGACACCAGTCACTGAGCCAATGGCCCCTGTCCACAACAGGGACTTGCTGCTTGTTTTGTTTTGAGACAGGGTCTCACTATATAGTTCAAGTTGGCCGTGAACTCTGTGTAGCCCAGGCTGGTCTCAAACTTGCAATGATCCTCCTGCCTCAGCCTCCCAAGTGCTGGGATCACAGGCGTGCGCCACCACGCCCAGCTGAAAACTGCTGCTTGGCAAGTGGTGCAGCCACACACACTGGCTCCCTCGCCTCCTGACTCCCAGCTGAGTGCTCTTCTCTTTAAACAACATTCTAGGAAAAAAGCAAGAAACAAGAGGCTTCGAGGGACAGACTCTCCTCCAAGTCCAGAATCCTGAGGTCCTGGCGTTACCAGAGGATCCCTGGGAAATTACTCCATCAGGAGGGAAAGGGAGCACAGAGAGAGGAGTTACACTACAAAGACAACCCCCGAATCCAGAAGCTCTGTGAATGAGAGAGAGCGCGGGAAACTGAGGCTCGGCTTAGGAGCTGGTCCCTGAAAGGAGCCTGCTGGGAACCAAGTGGGGAAAGACTTCCCCATCCACGGAGACACCACACCTGAGGCTGATGAACGGCCACCCTGCACCCTGCCCAGTGCCCAGTGCCCGGTCCTGCTCCTCCTCCCCGGCCCGGCTGGCCCTACACTCACGCATCCAGAGGTAGTAGAGGCGCTTGGTCATGCTGAGATGTTGCGGTGGGATGTCGGCCTCAAAGTCTTGGTAGAAACATGGCTTCAGCGGGATGAACTTGGGCAGCGGCGGGAAGTTGTTCACCTTCTCTGTAGGCCACACACACCAGAGCCCTCACCAGGAGGCTCTGCCCAGCCCTACTGTGTCCGGCGCCCCCTCTCCCTGGCTGGGCAGCTCCAAGGTCACCCAGCTGTCCCCACTTTCCTGGGTCTGCCAAGACAACCCCAAGTAACCAAGTCCCTGAGCAGGCACAAGGCTGACGGACAGACTAGGGTAAGGCATCCCCCCTGGCAGGGCAGTTCCAGGAAGAGGAATGAGGTTAGTGAGCCAGGAGACGGGGACCCAGCCTCCACCCAACGCTCATTCATGCATTCAAGCCACTGCCACCCTCTGTTCTTCAGTTTACCCAATGGGGTAGGGTCTGGACCAGAGGGTCCCCGCAGTTACTCCCAACCCTAGCACCTGCATCCCTGAGCCTTAGATCCCAGGCAACTTGGGACCCACAGGAAACAGATCCCAGAAAGGGGACACAGGGCCTGGGGGCTGGGCCACCTGTGCTGCTACTCAAGTCAGCTGGACAGGAAGACAAAGATATAACGATGCTCGACCCTGGTGCCCAGCATCAGACACCTGACAGGATGAGACAGGGCCATGCTGGGGCCTCAGGGGGCACCAGGGAACAGCTAGGGTCAAGAGGACAGAAAAAGGCCCTTCCAGAGACTAGAGAAGGTAGAGGCAAGAAAGAGGGCCAACCCCCACTCACACTCCTGTCCTGCCCAGGTGGCCCGCCCTTCCTTACCTGCCATGATGGCACAGCTGGCCCGCGGCCCGCCCACGCCTTTGTCCTGAACTGCAGGAAGGAAAAGCCAGAGAGAGTGAGGATCGGGGACCCCATCCAACCCAGTGCCTCTCTGAAGCCCAGGGGCACTGCAAGCTCATGGGACAAGACCCAGGACAGCACCCAGCTCCCCGGCACTGAGACCCTGCACCTTGCAGAGGCGGTTCCTGCCCAGAGGCCACCTCTGCACCTGCCGCCTGCTTCCGGTGGATCTTGTCCTTTGCCTCAAGGAACAGAGTCCATGCTCACAAATCAGCCCAGAGTAGCAAGGGAACTCAGAACAGATAGGACCCATGTGGTGAAAGCCAAGGGAGAGTGAGGGCCCAGAGACTCCTGAGGAGGAGGTTCCACCCCGCAGCCTGCACACGCTCCCTCATCAGACTTTTTATCTGCAGGGGAGCAGGCAGAACTGGCAGTGTGGACACTGCCCTGAGTAGGCGGCGGTTGATAACCCCTCCATGATTCATAATGCTAGCTATTATATTAAAAAAAAGAAGAAGAAAAGGGTTGGTGAGCACAGGCTTAGCATGCATGACGCTCTGGGTTCCTCACCAGCACCAAAAGAAAGAAAAAAATAAAAGAGGAGTAAAACTATTTTTCTTTTTGATCCAACAATTCTATTAACTACAAATAAGAAACAACATACTATATTTGATATTATTTGAAAGTGGACTACATATTTGAATAAACTGGGCAAATGAAGTTTTTACATAAATATAAAGGGAATGTAGGTAAAGTCTATCCGCTGCTAAGGAATGATTTCTGGGGTATGCTAAATTTAAAAAAAAGAAAAGTACACAGGCCGGGTGTGGTGACGCATGCCTGTAGTCTCAAAAAAAAAGGCCTTTCTCTCTCTCTCACTCTCTCTCTCTTTTGGTGCCAGGAATTAAACTCACAACCTCGTACTTGCTAGGCAGGCACTGTGCCACTGAGCTATATCCCCGGCGCTCAAAAATAAAAGAGAAAAATACAAAATAGTATAAATAGAATGTTAGCCCTTATGTGAGAAAGAAGGAGAAGAAAGAATATGCACATGAATTTGCTTAGTTTTATAAAAGAAAAACAAACCAGAAATTAATCAAATGTTGCCTATAGAGTGGAAGGACAAAGATGAGTAGAGAATTTCTTAGGTAAAAGAGATAATATTTTTTGAGACAGGGTCTCACCATGTAGTTCAGACTGGCCTGGAGTCTGTGCTAAGGTTATAGGCCCGCACTGCTACTTTTGTACACATGATGAATCACACATTAAGAAATTTAAACCAGAAAGAAAAGCAAACTCTCAACTGAAACAAAGAAAAGTCAGTGAAGCTAACTGAACATTAAATTGATAACACAGCACACAAAGAATCAGCACAAGCAGCTCTGGACTGCAGTACTCCGTGTCCTTAGATAACACTCACAGCACAAAAACACCCGGAAGGAAACCAGGAGTTGTCCCAGGCTTGACCTTCACTATTGTAACACTGTGATCCGGGAACTATAGGTGAGAGAACAAGAAAGAGGTGCGATGGTGGAAAGCAAAGTGTCATGGTGCACACCTATAATCCCAGCACTCAGGAGGCTGAAGCAGGCAGATGGCCATGAGTTGAGGCCAGCCTGGACTATATAGTGAGACCCTTCCTCAAAAAAAAAATTACATTTCTTGGATGTGATAATGGTATTCAAGTTCTTAGATATTACGTACTGTAATATTTAAGAGTGAAGTGTTACAATATCTGAAACAGTTCAGAAAAAAGCTAAACGTTATATATATATATATATATATATATATATATGTCGATACAGACAGAATCAAAGCAAATGCGCCAGTGTTAACAACTGCTAAGTCTGGGTGAAGCTATACAAGTATCCCTTGTTCTAGTCTTTCAATTTTATACACTGTGTGTGTGTGTGTGTCCCCAACGAACTTTTTTGAGATGAGTGTCTTGCTATGGTACTCAGGCTGGCCTTGAACTCCTAGCCCCAACTGATCTTCCTGCTTAGCCTCCCAAGTACCTGGTGGAATAGAATACGAGGTGCACAGCTGGGGTGCTAAAGACAGGAATAAGGTGGGGATGGGAAGCATCCAGAGAGAAGCTATTTGTACAGCAGAGGCAGAGGTCAAGTGCCAGAGCCCCTGGAGAGGACAGAGGCAGGGCTCCAGGGCAAGGAGGCAGAGAAGTCACGATCCGCACAGGCAGGAATGAGAACAGGATGTAAGAGAGGTGGACAGGTCTGAGGCCATAGAACACAGGGGAAGTCCCAGAAGACAAGATGGAATGAGGGGAGGAGGAAGGGAAGAGGTCCTCACGAAGTCTACCTGAGCACTCTGGCGCCACAGCCTGGGAAAGCCAGGGCCGCAGAGGACACACACCTGGTCTGTCTCTGAGCAAGCAGGAGGATTTCACAGAGAAGGCAAAATCAAAGCTGCGTGCTCAAGACGAACAGGAGTTGGCTAGGGAGAGGGTGAGCTGAGCAGGGTCCAGGCCATGGAGCAGAGCCCGGCACAGTCCAGAAGCAGAAAGGGGGACAGGGAGAGAGGAAGAAGCAATGCACAGCCAGGTGGAAGGGTGCAGGGCCAGGGATCCAGGCCTTGATGCTGGTGGCAGGATCTTGTTTGATCCTCAGTCACATATACCACTGAATATTCTGTTCTTCCTGTGAAAAGTATAGCCTTAGTTGAGCGGAGTGGCCCTTGCCTGTAATCCCTGCACTCTGAGAGGCTGAGGCAGGAAGATTGCAAGTTTGAGCCAAGTCTTGGGTGCAGGATATGGCTCAGGGCACAGCACCTACCTGAGCCCAGTCTGGCTATTTTTTTTTTTTTTTTTTTTTTTTTGCGGTACTGGGATCGAACTCAGGACCCTGCACTTGCTAGGCAAGCGCTTATTCCACTGAGCTATATCCCCAGCCCCAGTCTGGCTATTTAGTAACTTGGTAAAACCCTGTCTCAAAAACTGAAAAAGGCACACTGGGGATATAGCTCAGTGGAATAAGTGCCTGCCCTGGCAAGCTCAAGGTCCTAAGTTCAATACCCGGTACTGCAAAAAAAAAAAAAAAAAAAAAAGGCTAAGGATGTATCTCAGTGTGAAGGCCTTGGGTTCAACAACAACAAAAAAGTATAGACTCAATGTAGTTTTTTTGTGTTACTTGTTTGGTGGTACTTAGTGATGGGTTGAACCCAATCACTAAGTTGTCCAGGCTGGGCTTGTACTTGTGATCCTCCTGCCCTCAGCCTCCCAGAGTGCTGGGGTTACACATGTGTACCACCATGTCTAGTTAAGTTTTAAAAAGTAAAGAATTTTAGAAAATAAAATTAAAATGCTGTTTTTTAGTTACCTATAAAAATATCCGTAAATTAAAAAAATCAAACTGCATAAAGTACGAAAGTCCTCCAAAACTCCACTTTCATGGAGGCCATTCCTTACCAGTCCACCTGTTAGATATTTCAGTCTCTTTGTTGGCAGTGCTGGGCAATGAACCCAGGGGCCCAGGACACTGGACCAAGGCTTTCATGTGAGCTGCACCCTTACCCCCAGGGGATTTCAGTTTTCTTTTCTTTTCTTTTCTTTTCTTTTATTATTAAAGTATATATAAGTGTACGTGACAAAAATGAGACAATTCTAATTTTAAAAAAAAGATAATTCAACACGTGCTGTTTTATAATCTGTTTGTTTTCCCACTCAATAATGTCTTATGAAAATTCTCAATGTTACTGAATACAGATCTATATTCATCTTTTCAATGGCTGCTCAGCTGGGTTCACAATGTCCCTGGGCATGCAGTGGCCAGGTGAGGCATGAGCTAATCTGGTCATTAAAAGGGCACAGTGTCAGGGAAATAGTGCGGTGGAACCAGGCTGCTGAGAAATTAGAAAAAGATGAGGGAAGCCTCAGGTGGAGGCATGGGCTTGAAATCCTAGCACTCTGGGAAACTGACATAGGATGACAAGGTCAAGCCCAGACTCGGCAACTTAGTGACTTGGGTGAGACCTATTCCAAGCTATAAAAATACAAAGGAGCTGAGGATAGAGTGTGGTGTGAAAGAGCTCAATCCCAGTAGCACCAAAACAAATAAAAGAACAGAACAAAACAACAAAGAAGAAGTGAAAGGGACAAGTCTAGAACATTTGAATTTTTAAAAGCTTGGCTGAAATTCTAACACACACACAATCACAGATAGCACCAAAACATCACACACCAGGGCTGGGGATATAGCTCAGTGGAATAAGCGCCTGCCTAGCAGGTGCAGGGTCCTGAGTTCAATCCCCAGTACCGCCAAAAAAAAAAAAAAAATCACACACCAAAAGACTAACCGGAGTGACTTGATGGTGAGATAAGTTGTTTTCTCTTTAAATCTTTCTAAAATTCCTGCAATGGTAACACCCCCTGCCCCTGCTTTTTGTCTTTTTGAGACGGGGTCTTGCGATGAAATTCAGGCTGGGCTTGTGCTCACTTTGTAGCCCAGGCTAGTCTCAAACTCGCAACGATCCTCCTGCCTCAGCCTCCCAGAGTGCTGGGATTACAGGTGTGAGCCACCACACCCAGTCTAACACATCCCTTTAGTAGTAAAGCAAAGTAGGCTTACAAAGGCAACAATTGGAGGACTCCAGGTTACGAAGACTTTCCCCAGGATAGGAGGCTTGAGCATATTTTAGTTATTTTCTCTGCATTTCTAGCCAATCTCACAGGGAGTGGAAGTCTCAGCTTGACCTCTGACTCTCCCTCTCTCTCTTTCTCTAGTGGTTAGTCCTCAAGTCCACTCTATGAATCCGTGTTACCAGCAAAACTGCTAGACAACCAACTCAAGGACCGAGTCTGTGGTCTTTAGGATATTTTAAAATTTCCATATTGGAAAAGAAATTTTCTGTATCAGCCAAGTGTAGTGGTAATCACACCTGTAATCCCAGCTCAGGAGGCTGAGGCAGAAAGATCACTGTGAACTTGAGACCAGCCTGGGCTACATAGTGAGTTCAAGTCCAGCCTAAATTACTGTATGTTGGATAGCCTGTCTCAAAAAAGAAAAAAAAAAATGGCACAGTGGTGATGGAAAGGAAAGTTTAACCGCTCTAAGATCCAGAATCTAGACACTGGAAAATAACAACATGGCGAAGAAAAGAAGGTAAGTGGATTGCTAGGAATCAGGAAGGAAGTTACAAAAAATTAGAAGCCACACAGATATGAGAGAGATGGATCAGAAAGTGGAGCAAGAAAGGGAGTCTTGACCTTCTCCTCAGCTCTCAGAAAGGGAACCAGGCTCCCCAGAAACAAGGTCAGCACCCAGGGCTAGGAGACCCCAGGGAGACAGTGGCAGAGCCCAGGCCAGCTGTGAGCTACAAAATCATCAGCTGGGGAGGGGGGTGTTCCTGCTCCAGGAGACTCCTTCCACGCAGCAGGCGGCAGCCCGGGAGGGATTCCAGCACTGACACCCAGCATGCCATCAGAGAGCGCTTGATCAGGTGCCAGTTGGGGAAGAGGTTGATTATTGAAATCTGGGACTCAGACTAACTGAAAAACACCTTCACTGCAGTGCTGCCAGAGTTGCCTTTCCACAGTGACTGGGTGTGAGGCAGCCAGGAACAGACAGCACAGTAGGAGAGTCCATGTGAAGTTTAAACTCAGGGTGGGAGGACACAGATACCAACCCCGTGGTGAGAAGCCAGGCTCAGTTTTGCTTTGTTTTGATAGTTCAGGCTGGCCTTGAATTTGTGGTGATCGGGCTGGGGATATAGCTCAGTGGAATAAATGCTTGCCTAGCAAGCGCAGGGTCCTGAGTTTGATCCCCAGTACCACCAAAAAAAAAAAAAAAAAAAAAAAAAAATTTGTGGTGATCCCCTTGTCTCTGCCCCCAGTGCTGTGATATTATAGGCCCTGTGCCACCACGCCTGCCACAAACGGCTGGGTTTGAGAGAATTTTTTTTCTGTTTTGGGCCACTTTTTCTTTTTTTCCTTTTCTTTCTTTGTACTTTACTGGTTTAGTGGGGTGTGGGGAATTTTCCTTAATCCTTTATTTCTCTTGTGCTCCTCTTCTTTCTTTCTTTTTTCCTCTTCTTCTGTTCTTTGCTCCTTTTATTTTTTATTCTCCATATTATTTTTTCTTTGTTTGTTTGTTTCTTTCTTTCTTTTTTGTTATCTTGTATTTCTCATTGGAGTTTTTGTTTTGTTTCTCATTGTTTGTTAGTTTCCTTATCTAATTCTATCCTTATCTTTCTATTCCTCCTTTTTTTTTTGGTCTTTTTGAGACAGGGTCTCGCTGTGCAGTTCAGGTTGGCCTTGAGGGTTCTTTCTACTCTTTTTTTTTTTGGCAGTACTGGGGATCGAACTCAGGACCCTGCACTTGCTAGGCAGGCACTTATTCCACTGAGCTATATCCCCAGCCCCTTTCTACTCCTTAATGGGTATAACTGTCACAGTAAGCAGATACTTGCTGCATGTCAGTACTTGGCTGGTCTTAGTGTTCATACTATACTATAATTATAGATTCCTTTTCTAAGGTTAAGAGTGGTACATTATTAGTTCTTGGGATATATCAATACTGAGTTTGTCTTGGGGGATATTAGTGTTGCTGGTTTACTTGATATTTCGAGGGTCACAGAGTTGTTGTTATTAATAGGTTTTCTCTGTATGCTAATACCTGATTACCTCTGTGACATTAAAAATACTGCAGTCCATTCATAGAGCTAGGAGCCAATTACATTGTACCTCCTCCAAATTAATAGAGGTGGCTGGATCTTGGAACAGAGGCAAAGGGCCATAGTTAGTCACACCCTGAACGCATCACTGAAAATCAGACTAACTAAAATCTTTCCACTATGTGACTACAAACCTGAACACAAAACAAAACAAACAAACAAAAAGAAACCCAATAGCTAATACATACATACATAAAAATGTTATTGGTATATTTTAGATATACATAATACTAACATTCATCATAGAGAATTTGTAACTGTACATGACCTATCTTGCTTTTTTTCCCATTCCCCTCCCCTCCCTTAAACCCCATTTATAAAACAAAATGAGTTTAGACAACATGAAAAAAAAAAAGATGTGTTATATACGTGGGTGAACTCCCCACAGGGAAAGCGATTGCCATGTACTATGAACATGGACTAAGACAATAAATACTCAAATGATGAGCGGGAAGGCACCCTCCTTTATTGAGGGAGTGGGATATTAGAAAGTTGAAGACATCAGCGGGTGAGTTTGGATGGATCACACATGTCTGTCCCCAGTTTGCTAACCATGCTGTAATAGATGTGGCATAAATAAATCAAATGTGCAAGATTAAAAAAAATCAAGCTGTTTTCGGTGCTGGCGTGGCATGATGAGCATATTTATAAGCAGAGAAGAAAGTGCTGCAGGAAGCAGTGGAGAGGCTGCAGATCTGCGGTGGGGTGGGGGGGAACAGGTGCCGGACACGGGATCTCAGAAGACAGGAGGGGCAGCAGCCACAGCACAGAGGAGAGGCACACACTGAATGTGGCGCTTCCTTCTGCTGGGGTTTGAGAAGCAGAGAACGTGGCTCCCCCTTCCACACATGCAGCCCCACCACCCTCTCATGAATAAAGGACCCTGACAGAGTAGCCCCATCCGAGGGTCCTGGGAACCGTAAGGGTTTCTCCAAGTGATACAGGGATGACCTGGGCAGGAAACTGTGCCTGAAGCAGAACCAGGCTGCCCTGACCTGCATGGTCTCCGGGAGCTTGGCACATTCTGAATCTAGAAACTAGGGTGGGACGGCCACAGAGGTTGTGGCCATGCAGTTCAGGAAGGATCAGAGGGAGTGATGTGTGTGGGACGGAGAAAATGGAGATGTTGGAGCTGGAGGTCTCTGTGAGGTCAGAGGCAGGCAAAAGAGGAGCTAGACGGTGGCCAGAGAAGGACACTGGGCTTGGTGGCCACACACTAAAGATGACCAGACTCGGGTGTGATGCAAAGCAGGGTGGAGAGGAAATTACATGGCAGGAGCCTCCCAGGAGCTGCTCTCCAAGCCCTGATGCAGACTTTTCTGTTCCTGGTCCCGGGCTGTCTCCAAGGTCACCCCAGGCATGGAGAAGTATCAGCCAAGCATGGCGCTGAGACTTCATCTTACCCCAGAGAGCATAGCTCTTATCAGAAAAGCTGTAACAACAAATGCTGGCGAGGGTGCAGAGAAAAACAGAGCCTTCTACCTTGCTGTGGGAGTGTGAACTAGTACAACCACTATGGAAATACATAAGGAGAGTCCTCAAAAAATTAAAAATAAAAATTCCATTCAACCCAGCTCTTTCCTTTCTAGATGTCTTCCCCAAAGAGTTAAAGATATCATATTGCATACCACCCATGCTATATTCACATTTATAGCAGCATAGCAGCTATTCATTATAGCTAAATCCTGAAAGCAGCCTATATGTCTATCAAGAGATACATGGGTAAAGATAATGTGGGTATTTATATAAATGAAGTACTACTCAGTCAGGAAGGAGGATGAACCTGAGTCATCTGTAAGAAATTGGATGTGTTTTGAGACCATAATGTTAGATGAAATAAATCAGAAATACAAGCTTCAGTATTGCATGGCTTCTTTCATGTGGCAACCCCAAAGCATAAATAGATTCAAGAGCAAAATAGAAGATAATAGGAAACAGGCAGAGAGATCTTCTACAAAAGGAAAGGGACTGAGAGATGGTGGAGGTGGGAGGAGGGTGGACATAAAACAGTTAAGCTGTGTCGTGCGTCTGTCCCAGCTCCCCAGTGAATGTAATCAGTATATATGCAAACACGAACTAATAAACATAATTTTTTAAAAAGTGTGGATAATTCAGAGAAGCAGACAGAGCCCAAGATAAAGCTGCCTACTTTTGTATGGTTAGGACAGAGCACCTAGGACTTGGGAAGGCTAGACAGCAGACTGGGGTCTCAGAATGGAAAGCTCTGGGCTTCAGGGCCTTTTATTTGCAGGGGGTGAGGAATAGGGTGGGGAACTAACAATCACCTCTGACTTTTGCAACCAAAATTTTCGGACTGCAAAAGACAAGTAGCAGCCAGCTGTGCCAGGGCATGTCAGCATTCGGAAGGCTGAGGCAGGAGGATCATTACAAGTTCAAGGTCAGCCTGGGCTACACAGTGAGTTCAATACCAGCCTGAAGTACACAGTGAGACCCTATCTTAAAGAAAGAAAGAGAGAGAGAGAGAGAGAGAGAGAGAGAGAGAGAGAGAGAACAATAGCAACTACAACTACCTGGCAAGCACAAGGTCCTGAGTTCAATACCCAGTACCAAAAAAAAAAAAAAAAAGTAAGGCCAGGCATGGTGACCCATGCCTATAATCCATCCCAGCACTTAGGAGGCTGAGGCAAGAGGATCACTTCGAGTTCAAGGCCAGCCTGAGATACAAAGTGAGTTCAAGGACAGCCTGAACTGCATAGTGAAAAACCTTGTCTCAAAAAGGCCTGGAATTTGCTCCTCAGTTGAGACTCTTTATAATGGAGTTGGGGTGCTACACCTCTCCCCAGAAAGTGTGGGCTAAGGAAACATCTCTTCAGTTATCAACAACATAGCAAATACAACCTGGCATTTGTTCAGGAAACATCAACTTTGTTTTATTCATCCCTTACTGAGAAGCAGAGAGAACAGGAGAGTGCCACAGGGGGAGAATGAGTACAGTGCAAGTATAGCCAAGCCCAGCTGCAGGTCAGTGCAGAAACCAAGGCTGGCTCCAAGGCCCCCAGCTCCTGGTCATGAACCTCTCATCCCTGGCACACAAAGGGTTACTTTCTATCCACTTGCCAGAGTCTACCTGCCAAGATGGGGGCTCCCCCCTTCTGCCACCTCTGTTCCGGCCTGCCTCTCTCCCTGTGTCCCCAGGAAAGTCGGCCAGGCCCTCTGATGTCCCTGTGGGAAGCTGGGACAGTATGGGCTTGCACGGCCTGCGATGGCCAACCCCTTGCGATGGCCTCATCCCCTCCCAGCCCCATCATAACCTTGAAGTCCAGGACTATGACTCATCCTCAGAAAGCAGCAGCACCAGGTCATGCCAGCTTTCTCTTCTGAAGCCTCTTCAGTAGGCTCCTACAAATCCTGTGCCCAGCATTCAAGGTTTTGTGCCAGCCAGCTACAAACCTCCTCTGCCTCCCTTGGCTTCTCTACTGTGGGCAGATTTGCTTCCTACATCCCCACCCCCGTGCAGAAGATCCTATCTATTTCCTTGTTTGTTCCCAGTATCCCAAACCAGCAGCCTCTAAATCCCAGCATTTCCTCATAGCTTGCCTCTTTCTGGAAACCTTTCTAGACATCCCTGCTCTGCAGCCCACTGCACCAATTCCAAACCAGTTGCTGGGGACTTCGTAACCAGCCAATCTCATCCCTGGGCCCTCACAGATGGCTTCCAAGGGGACCCACACAGCGCAGTCAGTCAATCTGTATTCAGTAATGACTTAAAACCTGGACATTGTCCAAAGGATGCGGGGTAGAGAAACTGTTGCCCTCCCCCTAACAGGAAAAGGTCATAGCTTCTGTCAACCCTGCGGATCACACTTCCTCCAGGAAACCCTCGGGCACTTCACGCTGGTAGCTGGACAGGAAGCACAGCCTGCAGAGGAAGTGCTGGAGGGAGCGGGGAGAGGGAAAAGGAAAAGAACTGAGGAGGTTGTACTGAACTACAAAAAGGAGCTTCCTAGAGAGAGGTCACTCTCTGGTCCTGTCATTCTGTCCCTAGAGAGATGCCAGCAGAAAGACGCCCAAAGAGGGAAACCAATGTGCTCACAGGTGGCCAGCAGGGAATGGGCTACAGAAGCCAGCATAGAGCCCCAGCCCTTATCAGGATTCCCCTCCAGGACCCTGCTGGCTTCATGTGCTGTGCTAGACTGGGGTGCTCCCTCTGGGGCCATTCGGCAGCAATGGGCCTCTCTGCAGTGACTTTCCAGTCAGACTCACCGGGCTCTGGTGGAACTAAGCTAACAACCTCGCAGAGCCCCAAACAAGACCAGTCACACCCCTGCCAGAACCATCTCCCTCTTCCACCGCTCAGCTGTGCAGGCAGAATGGAGAGAGCACAGGTTGCAAAATTTTTCAATCACCCCCCCCCCCCGCGCGCCCCATCCTGGAGCATGGTCACTGGGCTGGGCTCAGGGAGGGGGAGGGTGCTTGTTCCTACCTGTATGTCTTGTCCCATGTCACTCCTTGTCCTATCCTGCCTCTCCTTCCACGCAAATCTCACCTTCTCCAGTCTCCCGTTCACCGGCTCTGCCTGCCTCTCTCCCTGTGTCCCCGGGAAAGTCGGCCAGGCCCTCTGATGTCCCCGTGGGGAGCTGGGACACGATCGGCTCGCACAGCCTGCGATGGCCAATGCTCTTCGCAGTCTCCACCTGGATCTCCCAATCCCCGGACCAGCAGCTCCCCGAGGGGGGCCGGGGATCGGTCCCCACACACCTCGCCTCTTTCCTCGTGACCGGCTCGTGCCTGCTATATGCGACGCGTCCAATCCACCACCCGGGCCCTGGTGGGGTCCAGGCCCAACTAGAAGCGCCCATCCCCTCCCCCAGCCCTGGGGTGGCTGCGATCTCTCATCCGAAGATCACTGCTGAGGAGGGAGGGTGGGGAGACTCGGGTCACCTACGCGCCTTGGGGAAGAAGGGCCTTCCGCGCTTCCATCCCAGGTCCCAAGTGGGGATTAAGGGACAAGGCCCCGGGATGAAGGGTCTGACGTCACCGGACCCCGAGTCCCGCGCGCGACCGAGAATGGGGACAGCAGGAGCTGTGCCGGGGGTGCACAGGGAAGGTCACCCCGACTCTGCACCCCGGCAGCTCAGAGAGATTGAGAGCTGCGCCGGCCCCTGTCCTGCTCCCATTGGCGTCCCCGTTCCCATCCCGTCCGGTCCCCGCGGGCCGCAACTCACCCAGCTGCTGTGCTGCACGGAGCGAGGCGGCGCTGAGCCGCGCGGGCTGGGGAAGCGCGCGCCGGGGATCCGATCCTCGCGCGCCCCCGCTGGCCTCTGCAGCTGCTCTCGCGATACTCCATCCCAGCGCCTGGAGGGCGATCACTCTCGCGAGAAGTGGGAGGCGGCGTGATGCAGGAGCTGTCCGAGGTGCTGCTCCCGGCCTAGCCCCACGGGGGAAGAGATCCAAAGATGAGGACTGGCCATGAGCCATTGACTCAGTTTCCAGATCTATAAACTGGGGAGAAAGACCTCCCTTGCCACCCCAGGGATGAGCAAGAAAGACTTCGAGAGCAGGACATTTGTGCTTAATCATTTAATACTTAAATCACATTTTAAAGGCTAATAACAGAAATGTGATCAACAGTCAATTAAATGAAATAAAGTGGTTTCTTACTGAAAATAAAAAGAAAGAAAGCGGGAACACGTGGCAACTGATGAAAGTCCTCAGATCTAAAGGCTCGGGGTGACATGAGAAGACAAAGATGAGACGGAGAGACGTGAACACCCAGACTACAGAAAGACAGACAGTGAGAGGAGAGAGCTCGGGGTGGTGACACATACCTGTAACCCCAGCATAAGCCAGACAGACAGCAGCCAAGCTGTAGACAGTGGACCGAACTCCACGCAGCTAAGATAGACGTGAATTAATGGGTGGTCGGAGAGGGATCCAGCCCTGGAGAGAGACGGTGAGGAGGAGTTACAGCAGAACTGCAGTGGGGAGTGAATTTAAAGAGAGTGAGACCTCGGGATGGAGACTTGAGAGCCAGGCCTGCGGGCCTCCCTAGAGATAAACAGCCTCAGACTGTACTGTAATTAGCACTACGTGGTCCAGTGAGCCCAGATAGACATCAGATGCACAGGTGGGTGCCCAGAGCACATTGGCCCACATTCTGATCCCTTTCCAGGGATGCTGTGGTTCTTCCTACATCAGAAATGACAAGTAAGTCAAGGTTAGTATTGCCCATCATATAGCCATGCTATGTGCCTTGCTTCCCTATTAGATCAATAGTAGCTAAGTAACTATACTTGTCATCCTACAGGTTGATTGTAGTTTGGTCCATGTTGTGATTCTGCTGTCTAAAATACGCTTGGACAAGGAACCTCTGTGGCAACTCACTTTAGGGACTGCTCTCATCTCTCAGGAGCTTTCTCTCAATAAATCTCTAGCATTTTAACCTATTTTTCCTCCCGAATCCACTCTGATCTCATGAGTCAAGAACTTGGCACATCTGACATAACTCTGGGAGCCTGAGGCAGGAGGATCACAAGTGCAAACCCAATTTGAGCAAGTTAGCAAGAACCTGTCTCAAAGTAAAAAATAAAGAAAAAGGCTGGGACGTAGCTTGGTGCACAGGCCCTGAGTTCAATCCCTAGTACTGGTGAGAGGGGGCTTGGAAAGGCAGAGAGTACTATGCAGGGATAAATATCAACCAAGTAGGTAAGTGCTTAGAGAGCAGGGTAAATGCTTAAAAACTCAGGGGGTTCTACTTGGAGAGAGGAGGCTGCAGCCGAAGACAGGCTTTTACGGCCATGCTGTTTACATAGTAACCCCCTGTGGGGTCCCCACAGCCAGGGCCTCTGTGTCCTGCTGCCAACTGCTCCTCCCCCACAGAATCTTGCCACCTGCACCCCCACCCAGCCACCCTGATCCTGGAAGCAGCCTCAGTGGGTGGAAGACACTGCAGGGATTCTTTGCCCAGAATAAGGGCCCATTGTCTGGCTCAGGCTGCCAGGCGTGGAGCCTCCCCCCACAGCTGGGCTGGAGAGGGGCGGAGGGGAGAGGAGTGCAGGAATGGAAGATGAAGAGAGGGGGTCTGGGGGTTGAAAGAGGCTGAGCAGGAAGCAGTGTCCACCTGCAGGCCATGAGGAAGGAAGAGCCCGAGGTGACAGGCAGGGCAGCTGGACTCTTGGTCCTGCCCCTGCTTTGCCCACATGGTCGCTGATCCCTATCTCCCAATAATGCAAGCCTAGCCAGACGCAGCAGTGCTTCCCTGTTATCATAGCACTCAGGCAGCTGCCATGGGAGAATCTCTGCAAGTTTAAGGCCAGCATGAGATATGCAGTGAACTCAAGGCCAGTCTGAACTACATCCCAAGAACCCATCTGAAGAACGGAAACATTAAAACAAATTCAAATCCAGCCAGACTGATGGAGCTGTGGGAGGAGCCGTGATAGGACAGATGGGGTCTTGCAGAGATTAGAAAAGACAGCTCCTCCAGGAGGAAAGGGGGAGTCCTCTGTGGGCCCCAGGAAAGACGCTGGGGCTCACACGGGCCTTCAGAAGAGGGCTCTGAGGTCCACATTGAGGACTAAAGAGGAAGTGCCTGGAATTCACATGCAATTTACAAGAGACATATTGTGGTTCCTGTGGCTTCTACAGGGAATATGTCAGGTTTTCCATCCGATAACCACAGGCAACTTTCCTTCAGAAGAATCAGAACTGCTACTCTCTGCCATCATCTTCATAATCATGTAGAAAAATGACCAGTCCAGAAGCTAACCTCTGTCCCCGGGGATTGTACCCTTTATATTCATGTGAATGGGATGGAACAACGTGGTATGTAGTTCTTTAATAGGAATTTACTGATCATGTCCCTTGAGAAACAGCATAGGGCCATGGTTAAGAATATGGACCAACACATCATGGTGGCCCCTGTCTGTAATCCCAGCACTTTGGAGGCTGAGGCAAGCCAATCTCTACAAGTTCAAAGCCAGCCTGGGATATATAATAAGTTCAAGGGAAGCCTGAACTAAATAGCAAAAGAATTATCTCAAAAAATTATGGCTGGGTATGGTGGCACATGCCTGTAATTCCAGCACTTGGGAGGCTGAGGCAGAAGAGTCATCATGAGTTTGAGACCAGTCTACGGCCATACCACCCTGAACGCGCCCGATCTCGCCTGATCTCGGAAGCTAAGCAGGGTCGGGCCTGGTTAGTACTTGGATGGGAGAGTTTGAGATCAGCCTGGGCTACAAAGTGAGCTCAAGGCCAGCCTGAACTGCATAGTGAGACCCTGTCTCTAAAAGACAAAAAAGAAAGAAAGAAAGAAAGAAAGAAAGAAAGAAAGAAAGAAAGAAAGAAAGAAAGAAAGAAAGAACCAAGCCTGGTGTGGTGCTGCACACTGTAATTCCAGTACTCTGGAAGGGTGAGGGAGAAAGATCACAAATTCAAGCGCCGCTTAGGCAATTTAGTAACTTAGCAAGACCCTTTCAAAATACAAGTAGAAAAATTTTAAAAGAGCTGGCACCAAGTGTGGTGGCGCATGCCTGTGATCCCAGAACTCAGTAGGCTGATGCAGGAGGATTGCTTGAGTTCAAGTGATGAGCTACATAGTAAGTTCAAAGCCAGTCTGACCTATACAGTGAGAACCTGTCTCAAAAAAAAAAAAAAAAAAGGCTGGGGATGTAGCTCAGTGTGAAGGGCCTGGCTTCTGTGCCCAGTCCCCCACCAATAACCATAACTACAAAATAGGTGTGAGGACCTACTGTGTGCCCGGAGCATGGTAGAGAGCAGGAGGGCATTCCAGGCCTCTTGGGATGTGGAAAATGGCACCTCAGTTTACATGCTGTCAGTCAGATCATGTTATATGTTAAATCCAAAATTAGGGCATGGGGACTGAGAGAGGGAAGTCCCTCCCCCAGGATGCCAGGGAAAGTCACAGGACCAAAGGTGAGGTGTTTAATCCCTTTGCCCGCAGGGCACCGGGATCCAAACTCTCACCCACAGGGCTGCTCCAGGCTGCTGTGTTTTCCTGCCCAGTGGGGCTGAATGAGGCACCTACCCAAGGGTCTGGGGGGCAGCTGTGTCACAGACCAGCGGACAACTGCACTTGGTGGACCTTTCGTACGTCAGTAAGATGCCAAGCCTTGTGGCTATGCTGGAAATGATTGCATTCTTTCTTTCTTTCTTTCTTTCTTTCTTTCTTTCTTTCTTTCTTTCTCTCTCTGTCTCTCTCTCTCTCTGTCTCTGTCTATCTCTCTGTCCCTGTCTTTCTCTCTCTCTCTCTTTCTTTCTTATTTGTTTGAGACAGGGCCTTGCTATGAAGTCCAGGCTGGCCTTAAACTCATTATGTAGCCCAAGACGGCCTCCAACTCATGGCAATCCTCCTGTCTCAGCCTCCTGAGTGCTAGAGTTGGGATTTCAGGTGTACACCACCACACCCAACTTGCTATCCTATTTCATGGACAACTCGAGAGAGAGTCAGATAGACAAAGTAATCTGCCAAGGAAATGAGCGGTTTCTAAGAAGTGGGACATCAGGGGTCTTTTATTCTTTTGGTTTTTGTCATTGTTATTGTTCTGGCTGTTTCTGAGACAGGGTCTCACTATGTAACCCAGGCTGGCCTCAGACTCATGGAGAACCTCCTTCCTCCACCTCCCCAGTGCTGCGATTCCAAGTGTGCACCACCACAGCCAGCATGTTACCATGTACTGCAAACATGAAGCCCAGGAATTCACCCTGACTCCCCTTAGCTGTACTGTTCTATGCTGCTGACCCAGTTTTTGTCTCCTTGCCTCACGTAGCGTGCAGGTTCCCCCAGACTCAGAAAGTGAAGATGCATCTGAATTCTCCATCTGACCAGGGACCCTGGTCTTCCAGAATCCCTGCTCCAGTCCCAGCCCCACAACACAGGGGGATTCTTGTGGCTCACTCACAAAAGGGCAAATAACCCACTGAATACGGGCCAATTATTTGAATAGAAGCGTCCTCACAGAAAGTACACAAATGGCCAATCAGCACATGAATATGAGCTCAACATAATTAGACCTTGGGGAGATGCAAATCAAAACCACAATGAGAAACCACTTTTCACCCAAAGAAATGACTATCATTAACGAGACAGATAAGTGCAGGTGGGGAGCCCACCATCGCCCTGCAAGTTGGCCAGGATGCTAAATGGGGCAGCGACTGTACCAGGCAGCTCGGCAGCTCCTCCTCAAATATTTATTTTTCTTTAATTTTTTAATTTTTGGAGGTGCTGGAGATCAAATCCAGGACTTGATACACGCTAAGCACACACTTTACCACTGAGCTACACTCGCCAGTACCCCCCCACTCAAAAAAAATTTTTTTTTGTCTTTGTGAGACAGTGTCTCCCTATATAGTTTAGGCTGGGCTTGAGCTAATTTTGTAGCTCAGGCTGGCCTCGAACTCACCATGATCCTCCTGCCTCAGCCTCCCAAGTGCTGGGATTACAGGTATGCACTGCCACACCTGGCCCATCAAAATTTACTTTTTTACATTTTTATTTTATTAGTCTGTGTTTGCCGTACATAACAATTACAGGCAGAGTGTGGTGGCACATGCCTATAATCCCATCCCTCAAGAGGCTAAAGCATTGTTGTGAGTTTGAGACCAGCCTGGGCTACAAAGTGAGCTCAAGGCCAGCCCAAACTGCACAGGGAGACCCTGTCTCAAAAAGACAAAAAAAAAAAAATTACATTTGCTGTGGGGAGCTGGTGCATGTCCATGACACATCTTAATTCTTTTCTCATCCTCTTTCCCTCCTGCCCTGCCCCTCTCCTTCATTTAAATAGCACCATCATTCAACCCTGCAAGGTGACTTCTGGGTATATACCAAGAGAAGCAAACATATATTCACCAAAGACATATCCACTGCAACTGTATTAAAAGTAGCTAAAGGCTAAACACAATCACCAATAAGAGAACAATATTACAAATATTTGTGTATTTGTACAGTGGAAAATTACACCACAACAAAAATGAATTTTTGAACAACAGACACACACATGAACATAGCTGAACCACAAACACATGCTGAATAAAATAACCTGGATCAAAAATAAATAAATAAGCCAGGCATGATGGCACACGCCTGTAATCCCAGCACTCAGGAGGCTGAGGCAGGAAGATCATTGCCAGTTCAAGACCAGCCTGGGCTACAAAGTGAGCTGAAGGCCAGCCTGAACTGCATAATGAGACCCTGTCTCAAAAAGACAAAAAAAGATGAATAAATAAATAAATAAATAAAGCAAGCCAGGCTCAGTGGTGCACACCTGTAGTCCCAGCTACACAGGAAGCTGAGGCAGGAGGATCACTTGAGTCCAAGAGCTCCAGGCCAGCCCGTTCCACAGTGAGACTCTGTTTCAAAGACAACACCACCAATGAACAAACAATGAAAACCATAATATAAGGAAGGGAGGGAAAATAAAAAATAATTACAATGTGTTACCTACATGTACCCACTCCCCATGGTGAATGTAATCATTATGCACTGCAAACCTGGAACCAATCAAATTTTTAAAATTTAAAAACCGATAATATATGAGTCCATTTGTATGAAGATCAGAAACAGGAAAACTAATGTGAAAGAAGTCAGAATAGCGACTGCTCATTGAGGAAGTAGGTAGATTAACTGGGAAGACACAGGAAAGAACTTTCTGGGGTAAGGGAAATGTAGATTTTGTTTTGAGCAGTAGTTATGAGGTGTACACAATCAGAAACATTCATCAAACTGGAAACTTGATATACGTGCATTTTTGTTGTATATAACCTGTAATTCAATAAGAATATTCTCTGGGCAGTTTGAGTCTGGGAACAAGACAATTCACCTTTCAGTGGCAGATGCTTTCCTTTATACCTGCAGTGTTTCCGATGGCCACCTGGGGGCACTCGCGCCCGCAGCTGCCAACGAGAGGGTTGTTCTCATAGTCAGAAGGCTCCGCCCACAACTAGACAGCCTGGCACCCGGCACCTGAAGCCTTAAACGGCCCTGCGTCGTAGCCATCTCCGGCAGCCGAGGCTGTTCTGAGCATGGAATGCAAACACTGCCGAAGCTGCAAGGGAAACACTTCAAAGAATCAATAATTGGGACCTCATCCTACTGAAAAGTTTTTGTACATCTAAAGAAATCACCAGCAAAGTAAAAAGAAAACCCACAAATTGGGAAAAAATCCTAGCTGGCTGTCCTTCAGACAAAGGTCTTCTATCTAGAACATACAAAGAATTAAAAAACATGTATCTGTCCAA
>PVLD010005669.1:0-109375 GCA_004027595.1 Dinomys branickii | reverse complement strand
CTCATAAGTGAAATAAATCAGCGGTACATGTGCAGGCAACGTATTGTATCACTGGTGTAAGAACCTGAGGGTGGGAATATAAACTAAGAGACATGAAGGAAATCTGTTCAAAAACAAAGAACAGATGGGACGAGGGAAAGGAGAAAAGAAAGAGGCAAAAATGTATGTATGTATATATGTATATACATATGTGCAGGAGAGCTAACATGGTTCTACTAGTGTATTACATCAATCAATGCTAAGGAATAATTGATGACGGGTTATTCGATCAATTTTGTATGTCTGTATGTGTTATCCTGAGCACACACTTCGAAGATATCGATGTGCAAAGCAGCAACTATTGTTGGTTTTTATTTTTATCTATTTTTTATTTTATTTTTTAATTTTTTATTGTCTTTTGTTTTCTGTTTTTTGTGTTTTTCTGCTGTTGAGATGATTGTTTGACCAATTTCGAATGTTTGTATCTGTGTTCATGTATATACACTTCGAAGATATCAATAGGTAAAGCAACAACCATGGTTGAGTCCATGTCACCTTGTCTGTAAATCAGCTGTGATTATACTATTTCTTATGCTAATTTGTGTCTGTTTGTTAATATGTTTTTGTGCTTTTATTTAAAAAAAAAATTACGCGCTTGCCTAGCAAGCGCAGGGTCCTGAGTTCGATCCCCAGTACCAAAAAAAAAAAAAAAAAAAAAAAAAAAAAAAAAAAAAAAAAAAAAAAAATTACCCTCACAGCAGTCATGGAAAGAGCAAATGGAGAAAAACAGCCCAGAATTTTATTTATGTCTTCTTGGAAGTATACATGACGTGATGATTCTGAAGTGTGTGAAGGTAGGTGTGCTCCTTGTTCTTCAAAAAAGTAACAAATAATGTTCCCCACTCTGTCAACTGAGAAACATTAAAACAGAGAGAAAGACAGGGGCAGTCACGAGCATGCTCTTCTGCATCTGAGCCAGATGCACATCGGGGGGCAGACCTGGCCAGCTCTCTTTGGAGTTCACAGGAGTCATCCTCCCTGGCTGTGACCTTTGTCTGTACAACCTCAATCCCATACAAATAGAAAGCAAGTTTCTCCCTAGGATTCCAGATCAGAGTAACAAGAAATTTGTCATCAAAGCTTTGGTTCTAAATAGCCAATTAAAGCAAAAATTTTTGACTCTCCAGGTAAATGGAATGAAAGAACAGTATTACTTGGCACCAGGCAGCTGTACGATATGAGCTTGTCTTTCCATAGCCAGCCATATTGAAAGCATACTAAATCTAACCTACTCTGTACAACTGCCACGGGGATGCCCACTTAAATAAGTGTTTATTTAGAAGATGATATTCTTGGGTTGAAAGTCGATGAATCAGAAGGTATCTGTATTTTGAGAAATAGAGACTGTATGTCAAATGAAAAGTATATGTAGACATTGAGTGGGTTTTTCTTTTTAAGCGAAAATTTACACTGTTATTGTTTAAAGGATTTTATGAGAAGGCATCAAGTAATCATGCTTCTGCATTACTAACAATAATCCCATCACAACACACATCTCAACCACTTCAGGAAAACTACACCAGAAGTCCCACTGCTACCTGATGGCACAGGAGCTCTTCAGACCTGTGACTCATCACTGAGAACGACGATGGTCCCTCAGCAAGTAGTGCTGGGACGGCCAAAAGCCTGCATGGCCAGGAGCGAAACTGGGCCCTTCTCACATCATCAAGTAACCCCAAATGGTTCAAAGCCAGAGTCTAAGTGTAAGAGGCTGAAACATGGAGAACAAATGGAACAGTTACATTGGATCGCACCAAAATCCAAAACTTCTATAGTTTAAAGGCATCATCAAGAAAGTGAAAGATTATAGTCTTACAAAGATTTGTAACATGTATAAATCTTACAACTCAATAGGAAAAGGGCAATATTATTTGAAATTGGGTAGAAGACTCAAACAGGTAATTTCTCCAAAGGATGAGTATGAAGCTATGTAGATATACATCCATTTATTTACCCTGCATACAACATCTACATGGCCAGCAAAGATGACATGAAAAGGTGTCCAGCAGCAGCTCATGAAAACACGCAGCAGAGACGCAAATGAAAGCAGGGAGGAGGCACTGCCTCAGACCATGGGACAGTGATGATAAGATTTCAGGTCGTAACAAGTGTCAGTGGGGGCGTGCAGACAATGAAACCCTCTCACGGTACTGGGGAGAATGGAAAATGCTGCCGCTAATGTGGAAAATAATCTGGCAACTCCTTAAACGCTTAAATGTAATTAAATAACCTAGCAGTTGCACTCTCAAATACAGGCCAAAGAGAAATTACAACATATGAACATAAAATCAGTATGAAATCACTCTGCATATTAATCTATCTCACTAGAATGTACGCTCTCTGAATGGTTTTTCTTTTTCCTCCCTGAGGTACTGGGCATTGAACCCAGAGCCCTCACACTGAGCTACATTTTCAGCCTTTTTTTCTTTAATTTTGAGATAGGATCTCACTAGCTTTCCCAAGCAAGGCTTGAAATTGCGATCCTCATGCCTGAGCCTGGCACCGCACGCATGTACCACCACACTGGCTAGAGTGAATGTGGTTTTTTATTGCTATAACACTTACCTACAAAAGTGTCTTGCAAAAAGGTAGACAATTAAGAAAGAGAATGGGATAATGACAATAAGCTTGACAAATACTGTATACCTTAAAAAATGAAATCTATGTGTGATTTGTGAAGAGCAGAGAGATGGGATTTACTAGTAGGAATGTGATTGTTATGGTTGATACATTGTGTCAACTTGGGGAATCTAGAGGTTTAGCTGAGTGACTAAGGAGGAAGCTGGGGTGCTTCCTTTGTAAAAATCCTGAGCCTGTGGAAGAGGAGGGCATGGAGATTGTGTGAGAGTTTCACGACCCCTGGGTGGGGTAGATTGTTTACAATGTAGGGAAGAAAAGGAGGCTGCTTGCAGCAATTCCTCCCTTTTGCTTGCGGCTTTTGCTGTGCTCTGCTGCCCTGAACAGTTTGCCTTCTGCCTTGCACCACTCTGCCTCTGAACCAGCCAAGTATGGACTGAAACCTCCACAAACTGTAAGCTAAATAAACCTTTCCTTCCTTCATTTTGAGCGGTGGGTATTTTGTCTCAGCAACGAGAGAAAAGTAACCAAGACGGTGATACATAAAATCCTTCTAACTAACAGCTGAAATAATTGAAATCTATTTTAGAACTACTTTTAAATAACTTAACTTTGTCAACTTTTGAAGTTATTTTTAATAATGTTAAATCACTTAAAGAACACACCACAGCTAGATATTTCATATGAAATTTTTTATTAAAACTGAGTCTTTACAACATATGTAAAATCTCATGTTCCACAATCATATATTTAAGAAAAAAAATCTCTATGCAATTATTGGCACATAAATTTAAGAACATAATTAAAGTTAAGCTAAATCTTTATCAATATAGATACATGTATCTATCTGTATAATGTAATAGACCTATATATCTATATCAATGTATATCATGTAATAGATCTACACAGATTGATAGATAGGAGATATCTCCAAACTCAGGTCGAGGACCTGGAATACCTGAGCTTTCAAGTTGTTGGTTTTCCAGATAGTGTGAAATGTTTTCCATCCACTTTACAAAGGGCACAGCTGATCCAAAAAGAGTAACTTTGGTTCTAGGATGCTGTCTCCCAAACATCGAACAGAGGTCCTCAGTGGGGTTAAAGTTTATCCTCAGAGTCTTCCTCCAAGTGAAGGTCAGTCTGTGATGTAAGGAATGATTCCCATGTAGCAAGGCACTAAATAATGGAAAGACACCATGAGATGAACAGCAGTTTACCCTGAGAGTGAGCAGGAATAATAAATCTGACGTGTCTGTTCCCACCACAAGCTGTCTCCGTTCTCTCTCCTATCTGCATGCCAGAATCACTGTCATTTCCTACCTAGTTTAATTCTTAATGAAGGGTGCTATTACCAAATAAGAGGAAAACATATCAAGGGTTAAAAATATTAACACAGATTATTGGGAATAACCCACCATTTACCTCCTTGCCAGGAAAGAAAATAGGGCTCTAAATTACAGAGTGAAAGGTGGACCCATTCGGATCTAAGGAGACAGGCATTAGGCATCCAGACAGGGGTAACAGTGCATGCAGGCCTAAGGTAGCTGTGAAACCACTGTGCCAAGTGTGAGTTTGAGAGTCAACTTTTGTTATATAGATTCTTTAGCTATAAATTAGGTTAGTGACATTACTTACCACTAAGGCAACTGTAAAAACTAAATTTATGTAATCTGTAATAATTTCTATGCAGATGCCTAGCACAAGAGTAAGTCCTGAAAGTTAGAAACTACTATATTCTGATGCATAGTTAATATAATAATTACTATAGTTACATATATACTCTATATTTAATTATATATTATTATATTATTATATATGTAATTATAATTAAATTACTACACTATATTATGATGATCTGAGGCAGTTAGGGCTCAGTGGCAAGAGTTGATTATTAATGTTTAAAGAATGAAAATAACAAAATAGAGTTGCACCTACAAAAGAAGACAAAAAGAAAATGAAAACTGAATGTATGGGAAAAGAGTAATAGCAAGATAATACACTCAAGTCTAATTATATCAAGAATCAATTTCATTGTGTGAAGGACAAAAAGAAAACATGTAGGTTGTGTGGTGAATAAAAACAGCCCCCATCTCTATTTTATTTAATTTTTTGTAAACTTTTAAATATAAGGGCACAAGGTGGTTATAATTAAAAGGACACGGAATCTATCATAAGAACAGCTCAAATGGTTACATTAATATCAAATATATTTCAACCAAAGAAGGTAACAACTTCATAATTATAAACGGCTAAGTCATCTATATAACATAATCAAAATTTTTACCATACCAGAGCTTTAAAACAGATGAAACAAAAACTGAAAGAAAGATACGGAGGATGACAAACACATCTGTAGTGACTCCGGCTCCTCTCTCATATTGACAGAACATGTGCACAGAAACAAACAACCATGTGGTGTTGAACCACGACTATCACTGGGGTGACCTAACTGAGAAACAAAAGCAGAACTCACCTTTCTTTCCATGTGCACTTCTTGCTGCTATTTTTGGTCTCATACATTCACTGTTTTCATCTTCTCCTTGCCTTCTTTTGGATTAATAACAATTTCACATGATTTATATCTTTTGTTGGTATATTAGGTATAACTCTTTGCTTTGTTATTTTACGTAGGTATGTATGTTTTTGTGACATAGGGTCTTGCTATGCAGTTTAGGCTGGCTTTGAGCTTACTTTGTAGCCCAGGTTGGTCTCAAACTCTCAACAATCCTCCTGCCTCAGCCTCCCAAGGACTGGGATTGCAGGTGTGCATTACCATGCCCAACCTTGTAATAACTAAATCTTGGAAACAACCCAAATGCCCATCAAACAAGGAATGAATAAAAAAGATGGGATTTTTTATACAGTGTAGTACTACTCAGCCACAAAGAAGGATAAACATGAGAATTTTATAGGTAAAAGGATGTAACTTGAGACTATACCCATAAGTGAAATAACATTTACCAAAACAAATCATATTTTAGGCTATACAAGAATTATTAATACATTTTAAATGATTCAAGCCCTATGAAGTATGTTCTCTGAACATAATGGAATTAAACATGAAATCAGTAATAAAAAGATACATGAAAACTCCCTAAATATATAAAATCTAAACAAGACAATTAAAAATAATCCCATGTTAAAAAAGAAATTATACAAAGAAATACAGCAATAACTATCTACATTAGGAAAAAAATTCAAATCAATGTCTTTGATTTCTACCCTGAAAACTAAAATGACAATCATAAAACTGAAATATATTAAAGTCAGAAGTAAGCAGAATGGAAAAAAAAATCAGTAAAGATCAGAATATCCCGCACAGTAGAGGCTTACTGAACCAAATTGTTTCACTGTGTGGTCTGAATCCACTGCTTGACTTTTTAATATGGGTTTTCATATGCAAAAATTTTAAAAGAATAGAGAGTATTAAGGAGCGTTATAGATGATGTATTGTTTTAAAAATATCTATATACATTAATTTGATGCATTTATAGGACAGCAGTTACGGCACGTGAACACTAAGTGAATAGGGCAGTTAAATAAATGCTTATTCATTTAGTAAACAACCTACTGAGATTCTGAAAGGGACCAAGGAGTAGCAGAGGCATCATACTTCGTGGTCACGTCCTTAGCTTTGTAGGTCAGAAAACTTACTGACGGTCAGCCTGTGTGGGGACCAGGCTTTTACAGCAAAACTTAATGTCCATAAGTTTAGAAAGCAGCAGAGATCGATTTCTGTAAAGACCTGCACTTTAGCGTTGGTAATTCAAGAGATTCCTTCTCTGTCGCCATCTGCATGTACTGAGCATCTGCCATATACCTGTCATGTGCTGACCTAACCACCTTCAAAGGATGTATGTGCGCCTGCGTATATAGACTTTCCAGGGCTGCGTAGAGAACTGCCCTAACCCACCTCTTGTAAATACTCTCCTAAAATTTGCTCAGCCTACTGCCTCCATAGTCATACAGTTTCTTACCAAAAATTTTCTCATTTAAAAAATCATTACAGTTAGTCAAAATATCTAACATCTGTCTGAATCAGAGTGACACCTGAAAATGCTGACCACTGCTGACCTGATCTTGAATAGTGCCAAGCAGTTCAAAGGAGCTGAGATTCTTAGACTATTGTGGAAAAAGCAACAACAGGAGTTTGACTTTCATTCGAACAAGATATCGTCGTTCTCCATTCATGTGATTTTATTTCATATAACAATCCTCTGACAAAACCAGGGGATTCCATTTTAGGACTTTTAGGGTACAGTATGTTTCTTCCAGCGCTCCACATGAGATCTGAGAGAATGCTCCTCACTGCAGGTAAATAAGCCAATATATGTGCTGGGTAGACCTTTAGCCAGGAGGACGTGGAGGTGCCAAGAAAGCAAGTTTCTCACGAATCTTTGTCAGCTGAGAATATGGTGCATGTTTTCCCACAGATGACTCTAACATGTAGCAAACGAGCAACCCCTGCAGCTTTGGGGACAAAACTGTGAGAGACAGCGCAGCTGGGAAGGGGACCAGAGCTGGGGACCGTCCCTACAGGAACAAAGCCCGCTCCTGCAGGCTGGCTTAGCACCTTCTCCATACAAAGATGGAATACTTAGAAAATTAAGCTTTAATTCCAAAATTAACCTTTAGCTTTGAAAATAAATCTCTTGCTACTTTAGCAAAGGTAGCGATGATGACATTTGCCACCAGGAAAGGGAAGGGTCTCTTCAGTTCTTTTAAGCAGGCAGTAACCCTACAACCAGGTGCGATCGCATTTTCTACAGCATCGTTGTCACTACCAGTATAGACACAATATAGTGCCCTATGAATGCTTCCACATTTAATAAGTATGGTGTTTTCTCAAGCTGTGGGATATAAAGGCTATTCTGTCACCCAGCACGACAGCAGGCAAATCTCTTTACTGTTCTAGGCTTGTTCACCTCTGTACGCAATAAAGGCCTTGAACTCTGCGTGTTCATTAACCTTCCTAGAACTGCAGCTGAAGGTTTCTGGAGGTAACGGGGACTGATAGGAAGTTGGTAAAGGAGAGCATACAACAAATTTTAAAATATCCTTCATTTGCTTGGCTTAACCCAATATTGCATATTGTAAGCATAAAATTTTATCTGCCCCAAGTATTTGGTATTTACAAGATAATTATCATTACACACAGTACCCAAAGAAATGATTCACAGGTGCACGAAGAGTGTTTCCAGGCTCCAGCTCTGCTGCTGTTACCACTTTGCCTCCATTTCTTAAATGCGTGTTCTGTGCTACACACCGAGGTAGGCGCTCTTCTTTCATTCATTTAGCAGCTCTGAAACCTATGTGCCATTCTGGCAATTTCAGCCTCAAGTGAGATTAGTGTGAGAGACATGCTGGTTGGGGCTCCAGGAAAGACACTTATGAACACAGATGCTTAAAAGCAAGTTAGGTTTGGTGACTCACGGGGAATATTAAACTTTGTTTCTAAGGGGTTTCTTCCCTTCACTTTATATATACTGCATACATAAACACATGTACAAGTATATTTTAATACCTAGGCAAGGCTACGATGAGGTAGGCAGTATTACCTTCAGCACTTTATAAGTAAGGATACTGACGCTCATGAAAACAGGGTCCTTGGGCTGGGGACTTAGCTCAGTAGCACAGGGTCTGCCTGGCAAGCACAAGGTTCTGAGTCTGATTCCCAGTACCAATAAATAAAGTCCTCAAGTCACTACGCTCAAAGTTACAAGTTGTATGATGCCAGCCTGCATGTGCTCTTAGCCACCATATGAAATTGTCAACATAATTACTCTATCTCCACAAGTAATGGCCCAACTATTCATGAAAACATTAAGGAAAAAATTTAGTTCCATCCAAATTGTCACAAAATTCAACATATGACCTATTTATCTTGATGTTAGTAAACAAAATTTCTATAAATCTGCATATACAGTGATACTTATAAAACATGGCAGAAGGCACGGAATACAATGGTACATATGTGTAATTCTGGCTGCTGAGCAGACCAAGCCAGAAGCTCACATATTCAAGGGCAACATGGGCAATTTAGCAAGATCCTAACTCAAAATGAAAAACAGAAACAGCTAGGGATTGGTTCAGTGGTGTATCTGCCTACCATGTGAAAAAGTGCCGAATTCAGACCCCAGTACACAAAACAAAACAAAAGCAAGATAGATAAAAGCTAAACGTTATCATATATTTCTTGTAAAAAACCAGAAATTCCTATTTTAAGTCAGAAGTTACTGTGCTTCTACGAGCATGTCTAGTACCAAAATAACTGTGTCTCTCTCTCACCAAGCAAAGGGAACTGTAACTGAGTGACCCTTAAGTAATTCAATGTCGTCTCAAGTGAGCTCGGGAACAGATGGCGTTGTCTACGTTTAAGGAAAGGCTGACGCTCAAACTTGTAATTATTTCTTCACTAGGTCAACATCACTACAAAATTATTTAACACCTACAAAGTTTATAGTCATACCTAAAATGAGGGCAATGGGGTATGTGACATTTTGGTAACTGCTTTTTATTATCTAAGTTTAAGATGTGAATATGAAAGAAAACTTTGGGTAGCCACATATTTTCAAATTCTGCAGTGTAATCAGCCCAGGAAGAAATTAGTGATGATGGTGCCAAAGAAAAGTGACTTGTATTATTTTGGAATTCCTCAAAATTATTCATTGACTTTCATCTTTAGAAAAATATAAATACAGTTTCTGAGGATGATCTACCAGTTTATAATTTTAGAAACATCTATAGCTTTAAAAGAACACGATTTTCAGATTACTTTGCTAACATCACTTCTACATCTCTCTCAAGTATGTGGTAAGTATGTACTCATAAATGCTAAAAATACTTCAATGGCTGCAACTGAGAGTGCGGAAGGACCCACTGGCGACAAACGCCATCTTGTGGTCCATTTATTCATTATTGTCTTACTATTCTATGGATGTCTGATTTAAAAATCTCTTAATTATAGATGGAAGGAGCCTTAAGTATAACTTATTGTATTGTTCTCCATTTTGCATGTGGGTGAACTGTGGCTGCAAAAGGTATAATATCTTGGAAATCTTTACAGGAAGAATTAATACAAGACTAAATTTGAATTTGTATCTTTTCAACTCTTTTTTTCTATACCCTATCACTGCAACATAATTACCTTAAGTTTGTCTAGGTTACTGGTGGACATTTCAAACATCAAACTTATGTTTGTGTTTAGCAACATACCGAAACTGCAACAAACTACAACACAGAACACATTTACCTGTGGACTATCAGAACATTTAGGAAGGCACTACTCCAGCATGCTTAAACACACTACTTTAAAGCATTTGACAAGTGTCTATTTTAAAACATCCCTGTTATGGTTGATACATTGTGTCAACTTGGGGAGTCTAGAGGTTTGGCTGAATGATGCAGCAGGAAGCCAGGGTGCTTACTTTGTATCCATCCTGAGCCTGTGGAAGAGGAGGGCATGGAGATTATGGGAGTGTTACCCACCCCTTGGGTGGGGGTAGCCTGTTTACAATGTAAGGGAGGGAAAAAGCCTGCTCTGCTGCTGTTCCTCCCTTTTGCACTGGTTATTTTTGCTGTGCTCTGCCGCCGTGAACATTTGCCCTCTGCCATGTGCCACTCTGCCTCAGAACTAGCCAAGTATGGACTGAAACCTCCACAAACTGTAAGCTAAATAAACCTTCCTTCCTTCATTTTGGGCGTTGGGTATTTTGTCTCAGCAAGGAGAGAAAAGTGACTAAGACAATCCCATGTGTGTTCTAATTTATTCTTTTAAAGGTTTGTGGGTAGTTTATGGATTAGGCAGGGTGGCAGCACAAGTAGTGATAATTTCATTTGACAGAATTTCAAATGGGCATAGGACATGACTCAGATTTTACAACTAGTGGCATTGTGATATCTAACTTTAATGCTGTTTTATCAACAAACTCATGATCCTTATGCAGCATGTTACATCCTATAGTGTACTGTGTGTGTTTCAAGGCATTTCTTCTTTTTCTACTCTCCTTCTATTCATATCTCTAATTAACTGCACAAAAGCATGCCTAGAGAAGGGTGTGAGGAGGTGGAGACTGTGCTCTGGCGAACTGTCTATTTTACTCCTAAGCTGAACCAGGTTTGCACAGATAACTGAAAAATAACTATAGAATACAGGCATGCATAGGGGCAATATTTTAGTACATATTTTTAAGAAGAAGAAATGCACAATAAAAATACTAAACTCTTAGAAGAGATAGCATTGTTATATGGATAACTTCTGAATATCTAATTTAGACTAAAACTCAGCATTTTATCTTAATTATAGATTTCCCACTCGCTCCTTTACTTGCCCCAAACTCCTGGTAACAGTCTGTTGAACTGAAAAGTTTTCTGGTATCTCTGGTAGCTCCTCTCCAAATATACCCTTTCTGCCACTGTTCACAGTCAACCAGTAACTGATGACTTCCAAAAGCAGTTTAAATAAGTTTTAAAGTAAAATTTCATCTCTCCCCAATGGGTCTGGATCCAAAATCGGTGATCAATCCTATCTTCCAACCACAAGAATACAATTCTTTTTAAAAAATAAGCTCTGACTGTGTAGTTCAAGCTGGGCTTGAACTCACTCTGTGGCTCAGGCTGGCCTTCAGTTTGTGGTGATCCTCCTCCCTCAGCCTCCCAGGTTCTGGATTACAGGTGTTTACCATCATGCTCAGCTCTAAAGAATAGTCTTACGGTCCAAGATCACACAAAGTTATTCCATCTCTGACTTTTCTCCTGTTCTATTAATCTCTGTATCTTATATGAAAGATGAGTTGGTAGCTCATCAAAAGAATTATTTCCATGATAAAGATGATAAAAAGGATGACAATATTAACCATTAAATAATAATGACTTCTTTATTAGAAAATGGGGAAAGTGCCTAGATACGCAGTACATTGCCAGTTAATGGCACTGATTAAAAGCTGATACTTCACTTTTGATGAAGATGAATATACCTAAATTAATTGACCAGTCCATAGAGAAGGAGTCTGATACAGCCTGAATTTCCTTATCCAGAGATTCCAGCATTGCTCTTAGTGCATAAAAGAGTAAATAACATGGGTACAAGGATGTAATGGAAAATTCAACTGGTATAAAAATGGTTAGGCCGAGAAAATTTCTAAGCCTCTCAGCCTCTCAGGCAGGTATGTTTGCTTTGCAATAAATCTCATGTGTACATGTGGGGGTCTCTTCCATCTTGGGGTGTATAATGTAGTTCTCAGACATTCTTCACACAGTGCCTAAATACAGTTTATTCTCCAAAGGACTCTTTTTAGCAACATCAGGGAATTTGTCTTCTGAGTATCGAGGTTTAGGGCAGGCTTTAGTAATCTTTTGGGATGACTGTAAAAAAAAAAAGCATCACAATGTGGATTCAGAAGCTCCTGTTCCCCGTGACAGACAACTTCATCGTTATGGTAAGGAAAGGTGCCTCTTTACCAAGGCAAAGTACCTCTTACCTAGATTTGGCCTAAAACCCAGTATACTTAGAAAAATCTTGTAATTCCATGTAAACAATGTATTATGTCTCTGTCCTAAGATTTTAAAGGGAAACTCCAACACTACCTGCTGTTCTTTGGGTTCAGAACAATGTTAAGCTGCTCTGTTTGTGTAAATCCACCACCTCCATCCTTTTCTCTCCAAGAGAGTCTGTTCAGAGTGGAGCAGTACTAGGTGATTGTATGCATGGAAATTAAAGATGTAGTTAACTATGTAGAACGCAGAGGGCATTGTTTCAGTATCCGCACCTTTCTGGAACTAAATTTAGTATTCAGGAAAAAAACTAGCCTGAGTAAGTGGAAATCCTTCAGTCTTCTCTCCAGGAGTCAGCTGAGAACAAAGGGCTTCAGCTGAACTCGGAATGCTCTACTTTGCAGCTGGTAAAGGAAGGGTTTCTGCAACAATCGTTAGAAAAAATACCCAGCCTTCTCCTTGTGTAAAATGTGATTTAACTCTTCAGATATACTGGATTTTAGTTACTTTTTTGTGTGTTTCCATTCACATGCTCACTGAAGGAGAAAAAACTGAAAGAAGTTAGGCAGCTCTGATTTTTTTAAGGAAGTTTCTATTACAATCTCCACTAGGGATTCATTTTATCAATTTTAGTACAGCTCATGAAATCTTAATTTTCTTGTGTCCAGAGCAGCCGCACATGGTCGCCCTGGTCACTAGTACTGTTTGGACCCTTCCCTTTTTCTCCCTCCCGAACGTGGCCTCCCGGCCCCTGCCGGCCTCGCACTTGGCCTTCAGGCACTGCCCTTCCATCCTCACTTTTGACAGCCTATGGCCCACAGGTATAGTCACATCGGGCTCTTCACCTGCTTTGCTCTTCGCTTTTCAGAGCTGCTCACTCCTCGTAAGTCACACTCTCTTTTAAAGTCTGTGAGTCTGAAAGTGTAACAGGCCTTTCTACAATTTTTAGCCACTTTACTAAATTCTGGGAAGTGCAATGAAAAATGGCCAGGGTCTTCGTCCTTTGCTTTGACCTCCCAGATGGTGAGATGGTACTCCTCCCTGAGGTTAATGACGTGTTCAGATTCTAGGTCTTTGCTTACGTCCACAGGCGGCAATTCTCCTTCTTGATGATTTCAGCAAAGTTAACAACTGTTCTGATTTTTAGCTTTTAAAACAATAACTTTCCTCACACATGTAAATTCCACCCATTAGAATATTTCTTAGGTAGTAGGTTTATATTCATGATTAATACAGATGAGCTTCTTACAGTCAGAATATTTGGGAGCTATTCTAACTTGGACTAGGATGCTTTCTGGGAAATAATTCACAAAATCTGCAAGAGGTTCTAAAGTACATGGTGTAACGGTGAATTTAAAAGGAACAGCCCTGTAACTGGAATTCACCATTTCACCAATATAACCAGTAATAAATTCCTAAGTGAAAAACATACTTGAAGGACCCTTTTAGATACTCAATGTCCATCCATTACTTAATGTATAGCAGAACTTTGAGATCTACTTTTTAAAAGTTTCCACAATTTTTAAATGCCCTGTAAATAACTGAGCTTGGATTTTACAAAAGCATTAGCAGTATTGTTCATTTGGCTAAAGGTATGCCCTTGTAATGATTTTTCTCTTTTTTTATCTTTCAGAAAATATGTTTCACTACACTATCATTGTGTTTTTGCTTCCTAAATGAATATATGGATACAAATATCTGTATTACCCTCTAAAGATAAAACCCCTGTTAGTTCTGCCCTCTATAATTAAAGAAAATAAAACAAATTTAAATAGTCTTCCATTAAAAAAAGTTAACACATTGTAAGCCTATGTTAATGAAGCACATATATGTGGTTATTCTTCCCTAGTAAAGTTTAACCTCCTAATACAAGAATGATTTGGATCCCTGCTTAATGCACGGCTTTGATAATAACTGAATCTCAAATGAGTTTACATGTGGCAAAGGACTTTCCTAAATAAGACTGGTGATATTTGAAATGCAGTAACCACTGATCTGGTCATCTCTTGAAAATATTACCAAGAACTTTCCAATTATTTTAAATTCCTCCCTCCCTTCTTTGCAAGAACTGCAGGCCTGTGCCACCACACCTATCTTAATAATATTATTCATGATAGAAAAATGAGAAAACATACAAGTGTTCAGTGATAAGTAATTATGTCCGCTAATGAATACATATCAATATGCTATATTATATAAGAATACTATGTGGAAAAGTCTATAAAACAAATGAAAAATATGGAACTCAAAATAACATGTTCACTTTGATCATCATGACACAAAATAAATATATTTTTATGTTGACTCATTCAGAAAGGGCCATGCAGAAAATTTTGAATATTTTATCTTAAAATAGCAAATTAGTTTTCTATAATATTACTCATATATAGTATTTTCTAGGAGAAAGGCTTATAAACATTCTTTATTTCTGTTTTATTCATTAGTTTACCTACTTAGGTATGTTGCTGTTGTTTATTTTCAGTGAGCTTGCATTTTTATAAGCAGAATAAGATTGTAAACAAGAGCTCCCATGTATCTACTAATAATTATAAAATACACTCTCAAAGAATAAACTATATTCTTTCATTAGGTTCACTTAACAACAAATTGCTTAACTGCAAAAATTAGCATTAAAATCTTCCCATCCCTGAAACTTGGGCAAATCTTGGGGGGTGCTACAGAGACAGTGCAGGGAGACGTCCCGTGTGACACATGCAGGGGCAGGACTCGTCCCCACAGGGCTGCAGAAGGAGTGACTTGGCACATACACCGTGACCCTGCGAGTCTGCGGTGGGCTGCAGACTTGCTGGGATCTAGCTTCTCTGCAGCTTCAGTACATCTCTTGTGGACCGCCTACTCTTTATTACAGTGAGCTGTCCTTGATGCATTAGAGGCAAAGAAACAAGACACATTACGATGATCAAAAGGCCTTCAAGTAAGATGTACAGCTGAGCGAGGTTGTTTATCATTTTCTTAAAACAAAGGTGATGCCACTGAATTAAGTAGGAAGTTTTCTACCTTTTGCATCCATCCTTCCAAAATCTAATTGTTCTCCTTTATGATGAGTGTCAAACCTACAGCTATGCCTAATCAGTCGCACTTTCCTGCCAGCAAAACCCTAATAAGCACGTACAGCCCCTTTGTGAGGGGACACAAGGATGGCTCACCGAATTCAATGACATTAAATTAAGCTTTCATAAGAACAGCCTTTTTTAATTCATTATATCTGCCAAGCATCTCTTCCTTTGAAGCCTTCTTCATCATTAGCATAAACAGCACCAAAGCAACAAAAACAAAATCTTTTTTGTACATACAGGGAAAAATTAAAAATACCCATGCACTTTACCCAAATGCTGTACTTCACTATTTGAGTATTTTTTCCCATAGCAGGAAATCAGTTTCTTTGGTTATTTGGGTGACACTGTACAGTCCTATGCCACATAACATCTTAGTTCATGACAACCACATAACTGGCAGTGGCCCCATAGGGTTACATGCCTCATGGTGCTGTAGTCATCCTGGTCTGTAAAAGTGCAGTGTGATACCTACAGCAGTGAAATCACAAAAGGATGCACTTCTCAGGAGAGATCCCTGCTGCTAAGTGACCTGAGACGACACTGAGATTATTCACCCTGTGCAACAGATGTAGAGTTTCACTATGTTGTTTTTCTGGTTTTTTTAAAATGAACTAATAATTTTATCCTTATTCATCGGTCATAACAAAGAGAATGGTAATAACATTTCACCTGTTAAGAGTTCAGCTGCATGCTTTGTATTTGTTTTATATTTGGAACCAACCACACATCCATGCATGTAAATGCATTTCAATGATAATGACTAAAGTCTGATATAGAATCGTATCTCATATTTATTATCTGATTTTTCTTTGTCACTTTGGTAAGTAATAAGCCGCTACGTTTCCCTTAATGTAAGTAAATTCAAAGGCAAATGTTTCTACTCCATCTTATCTATCACACTAGGAATAGATCCTTTTGGATATTTATGGACATGTTGCTGAAAAAGAACATACTTTCATTTGAAGATGATTAAACTAGTATTTTTTCTTAGGTTTTTGAGTCAGGGTCTAACTACATAGTTCAGGCTGTTGTGAATATTTCCTCATTAAACTAAAAAGTTCAGACTTTAAAAATCTGGCATAATTTTTCATTTAAAGAAAAATATATTGGTTATATGTTATATGAAACAGTATAATAATATTTACAACTATTAATTATGTGTAATACATCATATATTCTAATATCCAAGGCATTTTCTTATAAATTATCACAGCTGTCATTACAATCCTGAAAAGTGAATGTGCACAGATTCTACTATACAGGAGAAGTACTTACTATTGTAGATTTAAATAGTTAAATGGTAACAAAGCTTTAGCTTGATAAATATATTTTATTAAAAATTATTTTTAAATCCTTCAAAATCTGAAATTCACGATAAACTTTTAGAAAGCTGAACTTCCCTAAAGGCAAATTAATATATGCCTTAATTAATATGCCCTAAAGGCAAATTAATATATAATTAATAAGAACTAAGGAAACTGAAAATGACCCTTCCATTTCCACCCACAGGCTGAAGAACGTCACTTGCAGCTGTTCACTATCTCTGGTCCACTACCACAAGGCTGTCTGCTTCAGGGTGGCCACTCTGACGTGCGCACAGCCAGGCGGCCCTTCCAAAGCACCGCCTGACACTACCTTCCCTGGCGGAAACTCTTCAATGGCTCCCAGCTCCTTAAGAATGACCCATGAAAGACAAAATTTATGATGCGACTGTCCTCCTAACCGTTCAGCTCAGCACTACTTCCACTCTTCCTTCCTTCAAAAAGGAGCATCAGCTATTTGAACATACTCTTTCCCTGCTCTGCTCTGGCCGTGTGTTCTTTGCCTGTAACTCTATTTCTCACATTTTTGTCTGATGACCTCTTATTCCGCATTAAGATCTCACCTTAAATATGTTCTCTGAGATTTCCTCACGTCTTTACGTTAGGTCAGAAGCTGCTGTAGCATGTTTCTACAGCAGAATTTATACTGCTTTACTCTGACGCTTTGCTTTAAGTTACCCGGCTCCCTTGCTGAGAAAAGGAATGTGTTTGTCTTACACACTCCGGTTTCTCCCGGGGCCTGGGCAGTGGTTAGTGATAGTAAGTGCTTAATTAACACTTATTGAGAAAAAAAAAAAAACAACACTATTAGATAATCTTTTAAAATTTCAGTTTAAAACACCTTTCAAGTGATACACATCGTCCACTCTAGAACATAATTTCTTTATCAATTTTGCTGTTTGTTAATTCAGCCAGAGATAAAACATGCATATTTAAAACATCCTTCTGGGAAAACGCATATTCAGAATGTGCAGGACAGACAGCAGAGATAATATTTAACTCGAAACTCCTTCCTCTGAGAAGGTCACTTTTTAAAGGAACAGTTATAAGATGAAAAAAATCATTAAAGAAATAAAATGATGACCAAGCTCTTTTCTGAACCTACCCCCACCCCCAAAATATGCTGTTACTCTTTTGCTAACATAATAGCCTTCTCCTTTGTTGTTGGTTTCTGAATAGTGATGGAAGTCAGAGTAACAGGGACCCAAGGTACGGATACAGGCTCTGAACTGATTTCCTGCTCCTCTCCTTCCTCTGCAAATAGGAAAGAGGCAGAAAAAAGAAGACAGGGGAATCACAGATGAATCATTACCAAGTGATTCTGAGGAACTCAAATCCTTCCACAACAAAACCAAAATGCTACGTGGTGATTCCACTGGAACCGAGCCACCAGAGGGGCTTCGGAACGTGACCCTTGGTTGTTTAAACGGAGTCGATCAACCCCGGACAGGCAGACAGTGGAAGACAGCACCTACTGCCTCTGAAAGTGATGCAATCTGAAGGGTCACCGTTACCCGCTCATAGTAGTGGATGTTCCCCTCAGCCATGTCTGTGAAGGCCGACTTGATGTCGCTTTGCATATTTTGTTTCCATCTTTCCCAATCAGCTTTCAGGGCGTTATTGGCACATTCCACTTTATCTTCAAGTTTTCCAATCTCTTCTGTAAGCTGAAGAAGGTCACAGAGAAGGATAAATTGATCTATGCAGTTCTGCCATAAGGTGAACTCACTGATTTTAAGTAGAACATTACATAAGATCAGGTGAAGGTAACATTTTTTAGGCTCATCAGCATTTACATGCATACTTGTGAAACTAAAAAGAACACTGGTTTTAGGCAGGGCTGTGAGGCCCAGCACCCGGGACTGACCAGCATGGGGATGCAAGGGGAAAGCAGGCTACAGGTCACCTTCTTACCACCAGCACTCTCCTCATCCCCACCACTTCCGATTTGGCTCACTTTGGCCACCTGATCACATGCCTCATTTTTCAACTGTTTGTAACCAAAAGCTCAATCGACTGACACGCTGTAACATCCATACTGCATAGTGCAACCTGAAGGCCCTGGGGATTAACTTGTGCAATTTCACGTGAAACAGTAACAGAGGCAGGTTTCCATCTCAAGATGCTCAGATCAACAAGCTTAGTATATTATTTACACCCACCCTACCTTATCCACCAACACCTATGCATGACTTCAGTGATTTATTTTTAGTATTTGGTATGTGAATATATAAATTTATTCATGTATCTGGCATATATTTATTAAATGCCCCATCACTACTAGGTATTCTTCTAGGACCTACACACTCAGTAATAAAGACAACAGGCAAAAAAATCGTGCTTCTACCAGAGCTTATACTCTTCTGGAGAGAGAAAAACTATAAGCAAAATAAAATGTGAATTACCTGCTAGTAATAAAAGCTACGAAGTACAGTGAAGCCAAAAAGTGTGTTAGAAATGTGAGGATGTTGCCGTTTTAGATAAGTTGACCTGGGAAAATGCAAATAAAAAATACTATAAAGGTCTGAAGTAGGGGTGAGCAAGGCATGGGCTATCCCACAGCAAAGGCACACCAGGCAGAGGACATGGGGCACGGCCCCCAAGGGTGAAACATGACTGGCCAGCTGCTGTAAGTTCGAAAACAACCGGCAAAGTTGCAGGCAAGGAAAGGGACTGAGAGAAGCAGTGGGTGAGCAGATCCAAGAGAGCACACGGTGAGGCTGGGCAGATGCACTCCACAGCCAGGAAGATCTGGGCCCGCAGGACTCCGGCGCTCATGCTTTCAAAGGGGCCCCTCCACATTGGCATGACGTCAGGGCTGACAATGCTCAGAAAAGGCTGCTGTTTAAGAAGACGTCATATTTCAAAAATGTCAAAATGTGAAATGCTCTGAGACTCAGTAAAACATAGCTTCTGATGCTTGAATTAACTTTTTTAAATATAAAATTTCACTTCTCTGTCCTTAATTCTTTGTGGTCATGTGTTTTCTCCCTAAGCGGGGAAAAACTCATACATATATGGCTGACTTTCATAGATTTTCTGTGTTCTTTGCTGTTATTATTGTTTTGTTTTTCTAGTTTCTTGTTTTGTTTCTCAAGTAGAATTCTCTCTCCCTATAAGGCCACTTATTACTTTGTGAGTACATTCTTTTTGAGGAATTATCTTGATAAATCTTAGAGAACATTTCTAATGGGATGTTAATTGAATAATAATGGTAGGCTGTGGGTGCTAGACGATAAAGTTAAAATTGTTAAACGTCGAACTCAAAAGGCTCTGGATCTACAGGAAAAGCTCCAGGCTGATGGAAAGCAACGCAGAGGATGAAGTCTATCAACTGCATAGCTAAATAGATATTATCAATTGATTAAGCTGGATCCTGTACCTGATAATGCAGAGGTACACACACCTACTATAACTGTACTATGACTCTTTGCCTTCAGCTTTGCAGTCTAAACCTGCTACGCACTGGAGTAAGGCAACTGGCCGTCTCTCCAGAAACTGAATTTAGGAAACACAGTATCAAAATCATGTTTTATTTTCCTTCCCTTCCTGATGAAGCTTAATGATGTCACTGTGATAATGGACTGATAATGGATTAACAACAGCAAAGATCTCTCCCTTGTCAAACTGCAAATCCCCCTCATTAAAGTCCTCGAAGGTGCTGTTCAGGTTGCTGGGTTATTCTACTATGGCCAAGAGCTACTGGATTCCTAGAGAGGAGGTTGCTTTGACTTCACTCTCGTCTATAGAGAACCCGCAGCTTTATGAGCACAGCACTGGGACTGTGAGGACCGAAAGTGTTGCCAACCACAGCCTAAGTCGCACTCTTGTCTTTTACAAGTGATGTGACACGGGGGCAGACTATCTGCTGAAGTCCTACTTTCTGCATCTGAAAAGGAACATAAAAATAGACACTTCAAAGACATTTTTAAGAAAATTGTATGAAATAAAAAAAGAACTGATTCACATAGGGCCTGATAATTTGCCTACCGAATTTTCACCATGACCACCACCATCACCGCCACCACTATTGTCACTTGGTCACTGGCCATATGCCATTCTTTTGCTAGTGTCTAGCTCCTAGGTTGATTTCTGTGCAATTGCTTAATCTAGCCTCTTCAGTATAGAAGACAATACATAGGATTTAAATACAAACCATCGATTTGGCTGTGGCTGTATCTGAGTATTTTTTTGGATAATTTCAGCATTTCAGTTGGAAAAGGAGAAAATGAGATAGGTATTTCCCACAATGAGTCCTTATCCTATTACTTCAATTCTAAGAAACCATAATGGATAATAAGCACAGGCACCTAATTCAAAGACTAAGCTGGCCTTCATCTTTGTAACAATTGGTAAAAGCAAAATATAACTAGATGTCCCTCCTATCCTTTGACATTAGTATTAGCGATTTCTTTGGCATGAGGACCGTGCAATCTACTCTGCCCTCTGTGCAGGCTCTGACAGAACATGCTCAACCAGAGTTAACCGAAGGCGCAGATGATGTGTGAGAAAGACGGCAGCCACAGAAGCCCCTCTAGTGCTCGGCCCCCGACACACACCACAAAGAAGCTGCTAATGACTGCAATCATTAGAAATTTAATTCATGTTCTCTGCGGCAAAGTAGCATGAAAAAGATTTGGACAGACAGGATTTAAGGTTGCATAACTTTTCACAGAAATTGGCAGCACTCAGGCCTCATGTCAGTGGAAAAGGTGAAGAAGCAAGTACCTCTTCTTTCCAGCACAGCGCTGTAATCCCAGAATGAGTAATAACAGAAGACCATACAATAATGAAAAATAGGTTTCTATCTAGGGTCAGACTAATGGCAAATTTCTAGCTTCAGTTATGTTCAGCTAGAAATTAGCCACACAATTCAAGGAAAGTCATTAACACTGAGAACTCCAACAAAAACAGTATCGCCTGCAATATGACATACCCGTAATACTAGTGACAGTGGTAATTATGACCACTTAGGGGGTTTCTCTCACAGGCCCTGTTTGAGCTACATACCCTGCACGCATTATTTTACTTAATCTGCACAAGCATGTCATAAGTTGAGCATTGTTATCTCCCTGCTATAAGATGGGAAACTGGTGAAAGAACTGACAGGGTTTGCGGTTATTTAGGGCATACCAGGCATTCAAATTAAAATCTGCTAAAGCACAAGTTCCGTCTCTGCTCAATGAATAGGACCAGTCGTGGGGCTAGCTTGCCTGTGATTTTCAAGGTTGAACTGATTAAGCGTGTGTCTTAAGTCTGTATCTATTGAGCTATGGATATGCAAATAATAAAATGATAATCCCATGGTGGCACACACCTGGCATCCCAGTATTCAGGAAGCTGAGGCACAAAGATAGCTATGAGTTTAAGGCCAATGTGCGTTATACAGTGAGTTCAGAGCTGGCCTGAAATACATGGTGAGATGCTGTCTCAAAACAAAACTAATAATAATAATGATGATAATGATCTGAATGCGACACATAACATCACAGAGGAAAAGTGAAGTGTCATATGTCTAGGGCAGAAGGTTTCTCACTGTGGTGTCTGGATATGTGACTGTTACATCACTGCGGTGACTGAGCCATGCAGTATGGTGGGGCGACCCACTGTGGAGATAGTGCGCTGTGAGTGGCCAGAGGACAGAGACTGGTCTAGGGCCTGCAGCAGGCAAGAAGAAATGTAAGAAGTGCAGCCAGGAAGGTGGGCTGCAGAGTGACTGCCAAAGGGTGGAAGTGATACCGAAAATGAAAGGGTTCTGCAGAGAAAGGGAGCCAGTGAGGGCTGTGAGCAGGCCAGGGCTGCACATGAAACCGATTCCTGCGCCCGGGGAATGCCGGGGTGGGTGAGAGGAAGTGGCGATGTCACCAGCCAGCCTCAAGTGGGACCGAAGAGGCAGTGGTAAGTAACAGGGAGAACTTGGTTCTCTCCCATTCACCACTCACTCAGCGTTCACTCAGGGACTAAGACAGAGAGAAGAAGTAGACTATCCTTATGCACCTTTGCTGGTGGGGAGAAATAAGAAGCAACTGCACAGGAACATTTGAAGGGCCTTTCAGGGGAGGCAAACCGCAGCTGTAAATTCACAGACGCATGTTTATCTTGGAGTTTCTGAAGAACTGCAGGTGGCTCACTGGAATTGGTACCTAGAAAAATAACTAGGGGTAGTGCAGGACATGGTCACATGGACGGGTGGCTATCAGGTCCTGAAGGAGTTTCCATGGATGTGTTTAGGTTTTAATAGAAGGTAAGCAGCATCTCTGAAGGAGTTTAAGATCAAGAACTGAGGGGTACTAAATGAACCAGATTTCTGGTACCAGGGAAACTGAAGAATGAAAAGTGTTGAGAGGCAGAATGAGGAACGTCTGTCACTTGTGGTCACTGAGAAGAAAGTCTGTGCTGCAAACAGAGTGAGCTGGAAGAACAAGCAGGGTAGGAGACACAGCCCTGAGGACCACAGCAATATCTTTGACCGACGTTCCCTGTCCCCAGCCGTCCGGCCTGGCTTGATGGGACAAAGTTATATGCATATTAAAAACCATTTAGTTCGATACAGGGCATGAAACTTCAACTGTACATTTTTATTACTTTCAAAAATTTAAATGTGCAAAAAACATACCTTAATATAAATACAACCATCAGAAACAGATCTAACATTAGCCAAAAGTCAGATCAATCAAACCAAATATGACTTCTGAGTTTGTTTCCTGGGTGTTGAGTCCAGGACGCCCACCACAGCAGCAAGCACTCTTGCACTGAGCTACATCCCCAACAGAGCATTCATTTTTTTTTTTTACCAAATGGTTAACTCAAATATAAAAAGTAAAAAAAAATCATGTAAAAACATATTAATTTATATTTTCTAACTTTGCAAAAAAGACTACAATCATGTAACACTTTAGAGACTTATAATTTTTCCCCTGGTAAAATGTTCTCTTAGAATTATGTATATCCCCAATAACCCACTGATAAACACTATAAGAAGATTTATTTTTTTTATTTTTTTGGCGGTACTGGGGATTGAACTCAGGACCCTGTGCTTGCTAGGCAGGCACTTATTCCACTGAGCTATATCCCCAGCCCCCCGATAAACACTATAGATATGAACTGTGTGCTCATAAGGTTAGGATAGCAAATAAAGTGTAGATTTTAAAAGAAGATTATAAAAAAGTATATATAAATCTCTAAAAATATTGTAAAATTATCATAATTTGGAGACAAATGATATAAAATGACACTACCTGTATGTTTATAAATTAAGGTAAGACACTTTGTATGCAGAGTGCATTCATTTAATGTAACACTAAATATTTGAAAATAACTGAGACTGTCTTTAGAGAGATTAAACTTTACTTAAAAGCCTTAAGATTTATGTGCAACTTTTTGCTGCTATTTCTCTCATATATCTCCATTACAGAGGCAAGAAAACTCAAACATACCAATATAAACGATTATTCCTTTTAATTCTATTATCTTTCCCATATTCTCTCACAAGTAGTTTTGGATAACTATATTTGGACTTTCTAGCAAAACTGCACAATTACTTAGACGTTACTTTACAATAGCTGTTTGGCAAAAACTATGACACCAACTAGCTTTTGGAGGGAGGTATAAAAACATGCGGCAGCACTACCCAGTTGGATGTGTGCCATCGCTTCTGCTTTTAAGAAAATGACAAAGAGGCCGGATCGACTTTACAATCTTCCCAGCAGGCTTTGGAATACTGTAATGGCTGATGCACTGCGAGAACCTGAACAGGCTAGAAGCTTAACTAAGTGACTCAGCAATTCTATATTCTAAGGTATAGGAACCTGCCCTGGGCGGCTATTTATGCCCTAGGAGGCCTGGGATGTTGTGCCAGTTGATTCATTGTGTCAACTTGAGAAGTTCAGAAGCTTAGCTAAATGACCCAGCAGTTCTCCATCAGAGGGTGTAGAAGACCCACCCTATGGCGGGTAGCCTGCACATAATACAAGGGAGGGAAAGAGGCTTGCTCTCCCTACCTCCTTTTGCTCTTGCTGCTTTTGCTGTCTTCTGCTGCTATAAACTCTTGCTCCTTTGCCATGCCACCTGCCTTGGAGCTAGCTAATTATGGACTGAAACCTCCACAAACTGTGAGCTAAATAAACCTTGCCTTCCTTAACTTTGGGTGTCAGGTATTTTGTTTCAGCAACGAGAGAGCAAAAAGTAACTAAGACAATCGCCTTACTATCTTTCTGTCTCTAACTCATTAAGGACAGTTTGACAGTACAGGAGTAGAGAGCAGGCCATTCACAGACAGGTCTTAGCATATGCCCACTAAGTTACCACTTCTGAACAACTACTGTGATCAGTCCTGGCCTGTGTGTCACAGACAGCATTTCTCCCACTTCCCTGCGACTCTTGAAGGTTGCTTTCTTTCCCTTCATCCCAGTTGGCCTAACTTTCAGCAACACAAAATTAGGATTTAGCTTGTGATGCAGGTCCCTGTAACAGTACACCATCAACAACTGTAGGCTGGTTCTCACCTATGACTTTCTTCTTCCAAACTGGAAAAATCAATCTAAGGATTACTTTTTATATAAACCTTAATTTTATTTATCCATGCTTTTTCATAATCTATTCTCCACCAAAATGCAATTTATTATTACCTTCAATCAGAAGGAATTAAAAAATTAAAAAATAATTTTGGTGTAACATATTCATTTAACAAATCCTTGTTGTTAAGTGCTAGATACTGGCTCAGATCTGTGACAAGGACACAGAGATGCATAGAGAAGGTAAGGCTCCTTCTGCTGAGAGCTTGTGGTCCAGCAGGGACTTAAGGTCCACACTACCTGAGGTATTCCCTTTTATCTCACCTAACCAGTTGCTTACAGTCTAACTATTGAGTTCTCAATCTCTCTCTCCTCTGTCTCTCATAAAATAAAGGACCTTAAAACTTAATGTTAAGAAATCCAGTATATACAAATTTAAAAATCTCCCCAAATGAAGAAATATATTTATAATTAATAAATATTCCTTATCACACTAAACATTCACTTGATGGAACTGAGGTATACATTAATAACGATAAACAATCAAATGTCATCAACTCTTTTGGGGCAACATCTTCAGGTCCAAGATGTCTGTGTGTGCCAGTGCACAACTGCATGCGGGGAGTATGACGTGTACTTGCCGGAAGGGAGGTGCAGCACCTGCCTCACGGGTAAGTGCTTTAGGGTCTACGATTTGGATTCCGCAGTGGCAGCTCCACTGTGAAGGACTCTGAAGAAATAACATTTCATTTTTGTCAGTTGCCTTCATGTATTAACAAGCTATTTTTGCCTCTTTCTCTTTTGCTTGCACCTTGATAATTCATAACCACATACAGGTTAGTGACTGAAAACATGGGGTGTGGAGTCCCGTGAGTCCAAATGCTACCTCTGATACCTTAGAGGCGGTGAGTTCATTCACCGGGTGCAGTTTCCTCATCTGTAAAGTGAGAAACAAGAACTCACTTCATTGAATAATCTTGCATAATGTATTAGAAATATGATGAAGGCTTAAGCACGTGGTGCATGTTAATGTTAGAACAGTGCCTGGGGGGTTACAAGAGAACACTGCTAGGGTACAGAAAGGTGTGAAAGAATCTGATCTCACTTACTATCCTAAGCCACAGAATCTCTTATCAAGGACTGTGTAAGAAACATCAGTGACAAAACAATGAACTACCTTATTAATACCTCATAAATCTCCCCACAAGCTACATTTTGCCCAAGAGTTGGTGTCTGGATTGGACAGTGCCTTAGGCCAAAACATCTTGGTGAGGCTACTTCATAAGGCCTTTCTCCAAATCAGTGCAGAAACTACCTCTATTTTTAAGAAATTCATTCCATGTCACCTTAATAAATTATTTCTCTCTAGCGCAAGGAGTATTAATATCTTGCAATTATGGAATGATAAAGCCCTGGGAAAAAATATGCAATTGAACATTTTCCCTGTAACTCTGAAAGTACTTTAGAGTATACTTCCTGGTAATTCAAACTTCTATCTAATAAGGTAAGAAAAATAAAAGCAAAGGCATCCATAGAATTCTAAACATCACTGTGAGCCTTTGGTTTTTCTTTTAGTAGAGATCAGCTTTCACCAAATACATTAATTCATCCAACAACTATCTGTTGAGCACATACTACACGCCAAGTACCATGCTAAGCACAGTCTCCCTTAGGGAATACGTCTTCCTCACTTTCTGACACACTTCCTTCATAAAGGCAAACCTTATTTACCATTCAAAGGTCCTCTTAATGCTGATGCAGTTTCACAATGACATCGCTAGGGAAGGCTCAAACACACATGGAATATGTGTTCTCAAACTGGGATTCCTACACCCACATCCGTACTCAGTGATGGCCTAAAGTTTTGGCAAAATCATGAGTACACATGGTAAGAGCTTGTAAATATTTTACACAGGTCAGACAAAAACATATTATAGGATATAATATTCACATAAAATGTTTAAGTTAGAGACTTTAAAGAAAATTTGATAAGACTAAGATTTAGGTAGGTATGTATTCCAACTTTTACTCTGGAAAGTAAAGTCTTTTGGTACACGTTTTGGAACTATAAACCACATTAAAATGTATGATAGAAGCAAATCTGCTTAACTGTCAAACTAGTATTTAATGAATAACTGATACTCATTGACCTGACAATTCCGGGGAAAGTAACTGGCATGAGTACCAATGCTTCTGTCAAAGTATCATTTATAAAAATGATGGTGGAAAAAACAGTTTCCCCTACAGTCTATTTCCCTAAAAGTAAGTGCAGGAGTGCTGGAAGAAAATATCCAGTTGAACTTTTTTTGTATGCTAAATCTCTGTGCTCTGCCACTGCTAATACAGATAGGGAGGATTTTGGTAACATCTTGAAGAATCACCCTGTCACCTACTTAATAATAAATCCTTCATCAATTCTAGAACTTCTGACATGTATTCCAACACTCATTCCAGGACTGCATTTATTTACACTATAATAGTAAAGCCATATGGATAGCACAATTAAAATTTAGAATCTCTCCAATAAAATCACTGATCCTCTCATGTCTAAACAGCTTGTAAAAGCTGCTCCTAATACAGAATTAGAAGAATTATTTCTTCATTAACAAAGAAAGGAATCTCACATAAATTAATCTAAGAGGATAGAAATATGTCAGATTAGTATAACTTTGATATTTCTGGTACAAGTAATAGTAATTATAAATCATTCTTATGATTTGTAAATACAAAAGTCTTTAAAAAGTGTGAGTAAGATAAATCCAGCAACTGCCAAGTGGGGTCTATCCCAGAGATCCAAGGATGATGGTTAAAATGAAAAAAATATAAATCACCACAATAAAAGAGCAACAGAAAGAAACCATACAATCATTTGAGTAAAAATAGAAAATCATTCAATAAAATTGAATACCCACTTATGTAAATTAACATTTTCTCAAATAGGCATAGATTCAAGTGTCCAAATACAACTAAAAATACCGTATATAGAAAAATACAAAACATCATTAATAATGAAAAAAGATCTTAAAAGTATTTAATTTAGAATCCAAGGACTTCCCATGACTAGTAATATTACCATCAATTTTTATTAGTTTAATAACAAATTAAAAAAATGTAAGGTATAGTTACTGAAGACATTCAATAATCTTATCAGTATGCACCATAATAGGATTTCCTCCACAGAAAAATGTCAGCACTTACAAGTAAATTACTAAAATGAAAAATGATTTCAAGACTGCTAAACATGAAGTACATAAGCAAAAGTTAGCTGAACCACTGTACTCTTGCCCAGAGAGCAATAAAATGCTTTAAAACATAAAATACAAGTTTTAATACAAACCAAAAAAATAATGTAAAGTATTGTTTTCTTTTAGGAAAAAAATTTTAAATATTAAAAGGGACTTAAGTAATGCAGTATTTAAACAATTCTATTATTTTGAGTCTTCTAGTAGTTCTCTTTTTAAAAGTCAACTTAAAATACAATCCTCAGATAATCCATTCCAGTACAGCATTTATATAGAAAATAGGACTTTTTCCTTCTAATTATTCTTGTCTCAGTCCTCTGTTCATTTCCTCAACATTCTTTGGAACGAATAAGGAGTAACAGTCTTTTAAGCTCGGCCGTGGGGACAGGGTCACAGGTCTATCATTTTACCCTTATCTCCAGTGCTTACATTCACAGCAATTTGGTAAATACTGGTAAGTTGAATAATTTTAAGGTGAAATATTAGTGATGAATTTTGGCTTGGTTTCCCCTTGTTTTTCAAGAATTATTTCTTTACATTTATGAATATGGTAAAAATTTTAAATGTGTATATACCTACCCCACAAGACATCTATCACCAAAATGTTTGAGCAAAGTAATACAACGTGAAAGCAATAACTAGTCTTACTTAAAAATACAACTGTTTTCCTTTCTAAATGGCTTCTCTATTATTTCCTTTTAGGGCAAAGAAAAAAACCATTCAATCTTATTTATTCAAATGCTAAAAATTTCTCTTCACAATTAGAAAAGCTAGGAAATTATCATTTTGAAAAGTTCTTGAAAATAACATACCTAAATCAAAAGGTTTAGATTGCCACTCCATCAGAAGACAATAGAAAAATTCAAAATTTCAATTCTAATCTGACAGCTACCACTTCTTAACAAACCCTAATTAAATTGCAGGGGAAAAATACGAGGGCTCTTAGCAATAAAATTGTGTAATTTTCTGGTTTGTGAGAGAGGTAAGATGCGTCTGAAGAAATAAGATGCTTAGTTATACACTGCTGCTCAAGCACGTGTGTGATCACTGAGTAGTACTTTCTGTATCATTTACAACATACACATTTCTCAAAAGTAGAAACCTCTCCCTGAGACCTACTGAAAATTTTCTTATCCAAATGTGGCCTGATCAGTAAAACACAATGCATTTTCTAAAAATGACAAACTGAGTCACAGAGCATCCACAGCTGAAGCTAGTGCATTATCATCTTTCTAGCCAGCAATTCCAACAGCATTAATATCCATCAAAAAATAATTATGACTTCTCGTTATACTGCAGGTACTGAAAGCCAATTATTTAAATGGTAGCATCCTAGGAAATAAATAGATTCCCTTTGAATATTCTGTACACAGGAAATACAGTAAATGTACATTGGAAGAGAGAGACCTTCATGGGCCATAATGTCATGAAATATTTTTATTTCACTCACTACTTAACCAAGCAGTATCTCACACAATATCTTACTCAGTACTCACTATGTCCCTTTAAAGTAAATACTACATTCTCCAGTTTACTGACAAAAATAATTGAGTTTTATGGAGATTTAAATAATTCCATTTTAACTTTTCCCTAGAATCAAGACCTCTAACTTTCTATTCAAATCCCACCCTACGAAAACCCTTCAAAACGAGGTGAACTTTGGGGCAAGTACTCGACACTCAAGATGCTGGATAAAAACCTTGCATCTAATTCAACTCATTGAGTTTTCAGTACACACTTACACAGTTTATAATACAGGTAACGTGCATGTGGTATAAGCAAACAATGACAAGTAAAAACGCATATATATTGGGAGACATACAAAATGTATTTGTTTAGGTGACAGAACGAATGTTACAGTTTGGGTGCGTGACCCTACAGCCCACGTGGCTCTCACCCTGGCTGTGGCACTACTGGAAGGCAGTGGAATCTTTAGGGCTGGGCCTAGAAGGAGCTCTGATGTCACTGGGGGTGGGACCTTGAGAGTACGGCAGAGGGCCAGTCCCTCTCTGCTTCCCAGATGCCTTGAGCGGAGCACTTTGTCTACTACATGCTGCACTCTATGTAGCACCTCAAGCCCAGAAGTAACAAGGCCAACCAACGACAGACTGAAGTCTCCAGAACTGCGAGCCACAGTACAGCTTCCTTCCCTGTCAGATGATTATCTGCGGTGTGCAGTCAGGGACATAAGGTGGACTAACCCACTATGCAACTTAGAAAGGCTAGTGAGTACCATGTTATCTGTGCTGTAATTTTCAATCCAGTGAGTTCTGATGTATCTTTCAGATATTCATCTCTTTTATACCAGAATAAAAACTTACAAAAGAAACGACCATCCCTCTTTAATTCAATCAGACAACCACGCATGAACCCTCTTTAATTCAATCAGTCAGACAACCACACATGGAAACTCATCTTCTAAAACATCTCCTAAGCTCTGAGGCGGAGCTGGCTCGTAGGTCACACTGTTCTCCGTTCCGGCCGGCACCACATGCAGCAGCAGTCGCACATGTGGGCTGTGTCAGACAGCACAATGCTAGAAAGTTGTCATCATATGCCTAGGACAATGTATGGGCTCAGACAGATGAGGCTGGGCTTCCCCTCAACAGTCTCCTTTAATAAAGACAGTTGCTTCTGTTTTATTTTTTCCTAGAAATCCTCTACTATTACTATTTTGTTCAATTACTTCAGTCGGAATGATAATATGAAAATATAATCTGAACAATAATATATTTGGGAGAAATATGGGTCTGAAGCAAAATCAATTAATAATACTTTCAGATCCATATAATAATCTATGGGTAAAGTTTGGGAAAGCAACATCAAACAGCAGACTATTTCTGACAAGGACCTCATAATTCAAGTATTTGTTTATCATTATAAATATTTCAATGTTTACTCTTAAAAGCATCCTAAAAAGCATAGACAAATCCTGCCACATACAACACACACTAAAACTTCAACAATATGGTACTGCAGCATTATCTAATAGACCAATAGAACATGCAGAAAGTCTGAAAGTGGTTACATGTGAAAACAAAGAGTGAGTATATTTTCAAAGGCAGCATCACAAATCACCAGTCCATTTATAAAATTATATATGCATACATACACACACATGCATGTACATGGATATGCACACTTCTTCATTAAAGTACTTTCTAAAGTAGCAAGATTAGACTTCTCTACCAGCAGAGGTCAGGCTAAATAATTTTGGTACACACATACAATGAATGTGCAGACAGAAAAGCCCAACAGAGATGACTCGGAATGTATGTGACAATATGTAGAAAGTACAGGACTCTTTATAGTATACTACAAAGAAAAAGAAAAATCAGAACGTCCATTTAGATTTGTTGTCTATCCAGAGCAAAACCTGGAGGGCTCAGAAGTGACCAACAACAGCACGTCCAGGCAGTGGGACTGGGAAAACAGGACATGGGGACAGGGAGGAGACGCTCCACAATATTTTCCTAAGTTTATGAGTTTTAACCGTGTGGCTTTACTGTCTATTCAAACCATTGTACTGCTTTGGTTTTCAAGCAACATACCAACTAGTTAGCTTAGCGATCAACAGTATACATCAACGGCACAAGTTCCTACTACATAAATGAGAAAAGATCAGCTGACTCAAAAGAAGTGTTAAAAATGCACGGGACAGTGGGAAAAGCTGTCTTAAATAATCATATCTGTATGTGTGGTCTTAAATACACGTAATTAATCCAGATAATACAAATAAAAATTTCGTGACCAAAACCTTTCTCTTTTGGTGCAGTCTGCTCTGGGAAACTGGCCTGAGGGCGAGCTGGCGTCTCACTTCTGCGTGGGATACCTGATCACCATCTCTGCCGGTTCTGTCACCATCGGACACACGTGCACTGCCTTTTCATTCCCTCTTTTAAGGAAATCAATAATGTATCCGTCATTCTTCTGGTGTAAGACTCTGGCAGGTCTTCTAAAATATTATGGGCCTATTTTAAATCAATTCCATGGATATCTCCGCACACTTGCTTACTAATTTTACAGTAAAAGCTTCTCCATCAGAGGGTTCAACAGCAACAGAATCTGCCTCCTGGAAGGACAGACTCTTTGGAAGTTGGCGTAATTTGAAACTCACTTTCTCCCTCTCCCTAGCCACACTGTTTGTGAGAACCACTGATATATATTACAAGAAGGGTGCTATGCATCCTTAACGCATTTCCTACCCTCTCATGATTGGAAATATATAAGGTAGGTCAATTTAATCTAAAATAAAAACAGTGATCTCTCAATAACCAAAGGTTCCGGATCTGTGAATTCAACTGAGGATGAAAAATATTCTAGAAAGAAATTGTATCCATAGTGAACATGTGCAGACACTTGCAAGGATTCCCTAAAGAATACCCTTAAGAACAATTTCTGTAACATTTACAGTGTACTCATTATTATAAGTAATCTATAGATGATTCAAGGTACAAAGGAGAAAGCACGTGGGTTACATGTACATACTGTGCCATTTTATGTAAGAGACTCAAGCATTTGCAGATTTTGGTACCCACAGACAGCCCAGATGCAGTCCTCCATGGACACCAAGGAATAACCATACCAAGCAAACTGCCAGTTTGTTGGGATGAAACAGTTAAGTCACCAATGATATTTTGCAGCAAGAATAGCAAATCATTGATCAGAAATGCAAGTATGACCAGTAGTAGTCTTGTGAAGCACACTGATAAATGGTTTTTGAGACTCTTTCTAGGCTCAGATATAAAGTTCCGTGATGCATTAGTGGTTTCTGCCATGTATAAAGTGTTGGCAACCTATTCATAAATTTTTGTGCAATGTAATTCTCAAATTTTCAAATACAGTTAATAACACAAATTCTGGAGTCGTTCAGTAACTCCTACAAACGCAATGCTGACCAAGTAGCTACTTCTCTGTGTGCCAATTATCACATTCACAACATAAAAACAACAGTGCTTATATCTCATTACATCTTGTAAGATGTATATGAGAATTGTAGATGTGAATGAAAACAAAGAGGGATCAAGACGTACTATGCACAGGTACAAAAAGCAGAGTTCCTTATATCACATTCCTTATAATGACATGATCTTGTATGCCTCAAATGTATCCATAAGCTTAAATAAACTGAAAATCAAAACAAAACAATAAGATGCATATGAGATAGCACACATAGATTAGAACTCTGCCTAGAACATATCAAGTGGTTATGAAATGTTAGGTATTATCAATTAGTTCAGCACAATTTGCTGATATGATTAAAATATAACTCACTGTTATTCCTTAGGGGAAATTCTGAAACAACTTCAGTCCTGAATGTTACCCAGGTCATAACACTTTTTCTGTTCAATTAAATTGTTAATTTAAGATCATAATTTCTTTAAAAAAGAAAAAACAATTTCAACTATCTGAGGTCATTATAACTCTACACATTCTGAAGGATTTTCGAGCTGTAATTTACAATTTTTTCCAAGTGTTCTTTTTTGGAGAGCTGAAAAACGTATCAAACTCTTAAAATACTTTTCTTTTGATTTTAGTAGCAGGTAATTGTCACTTGCCTTCAAATTTTCTCATCCCCCTGGACTGCAAAGACACCTATCAGGGGAAAAAGGTTTCTGAGAGATGAGAGAACACAAGGCTGGGTTATAATTCTGGGTTTGCTGCTTTGTGCAGTGCAAGGCTGGCATCTCTGTGGTAGAAGGAAGGAAGGAAGAGCTGCAGTGGCCGGGAGTAAATGTCCACACAGCAAGGTGAAGTACGGTGCTGCACCTGCAGACAGGGGCCTCTCGGAGGGGTGTGGTCAGCGAAGGGGTGAAAGCCCAGGTGGAGAGAGACTGCCTCCCTCCAGAAGGGCCAAGATCGCTGAACACAGGGGTGGTCAGGAAGGCCACAGATGAAGGACAAGGGCCATGTTTCTCAGCCAGAAAGGGAACTACAAATAGGAAGAAATCTAGAGTACATCCTTCTGAGAGCTGGACTAAAACTGGAGCCAATGGACTCATTTTTAAGATACATAACCAGGCCCCGCATTCCGTATCTTTGAATGCAACTAACTACAGATCAAAAATGTGAAACATTCAAAACTGGCATCTTTTCATGACTTTGCAAATAATACAGTATTAACAACTATTTACATAGGATTTATACTGTACTGGGTAACATGAGTTATCTGTCACTTTAAGTGTATGGAACGATGGCCATAGGTTACTCGAGAGATGTGAACATCTGCAAAGCTTAGAATCCAGAAGGGACGTGGGGAAGTCCTGAAACCAATCCCCAACAGACACCAGGGACAAGCGTATATTAACTGAAAACTAAGTACTGGACAGATACACAAATGCAGGACAGTGGAGCACTTGCCTTGCACGCAGAGCAAGCCCTGGTGGCTGATGACCAGTGTGTGCCCTGATGCTCTAAGCTGTTACACTGCAACTTAGCAAAAGCTTCGGTAATACAAGTTCTAGATTTAAAAATATTCATTCATTTTCAAAAAACTTTCTTTAAAGTAAGCATTATTTCTGCATGTTCATGGATAAAGAATGATTAATGCCTGATTAAAGTCACAAAGTAAGTAAAAGTGAATCGAAGCCCACCCCAGACTTCTGAGTCCCACTGTGTTGTGGCTTGAAGCATAATCAAATATTTATTGGGTGCCCAAGCAAGGCTTGGAGTGAGAGAGATATGCAGGACAGATCCTTGGGATGCAGTGCTTATTTTTTTTTTAAATGTTTAAATTAACAAGAAATTGAATCTATTCTGAGTTTCTGCATAAGACAGCTCTTTACTATATTCACGACAGGCAAACCCCACAGAGCAAGCCACAAATCCCACGGATACCATAAGTAGAATCTCTTAAAATCTGGAGGAAAAAAAATGACTAGAATTTTAAACTACTCCTTTCACCATCTGTTACTTTTTCTGATGCGGTGAAAGCAGCGAAGAAAAAAAGCATAAATCTTCCAGAGAAAGAAACACAGCTTTCCATTTTTCTTTAGAAACTTATCCACCACAGCGTTACAAGGGCTCTCTCTCTGCAGCCGTCCCTGTGCTCTCCCTGCCCCACAACCCCCACCACAAACACACACAGGCCTTAGTCAAGACTCTGGGCTTATGTTCTTTTTGCAAACTAGAAACCCATAATATATGGGCACTTCCCTAAGCACATTTACTTGGTGAAATTCTGGAAGCAGGACGATGTTTTTCACCTCACCCTTCAGTATTTCCTGACCAGCTTTCTGTGGACTGCAGGAGCTGTTCAGTAGTCAGGCTTCTGTTCACCACAGACACATTGGTGTCTGTTTTTTTTTGCCTCCCAAAGGACATAACTAAAAATGAATGTGCTGAGGTCACAAATACGTTGTGAAAATGTGATCTCTGAGATGATTTGGAATACTTCACTCTAGTTCCTATTCATTTGCTTTTGACTTCTTCCATGTTAGACCTGAGATGCTACTGTACTCTACAAGTATCAAGTCAGAAGTAGAAAAGGACACTGGTGCAAAGGAAAGAGTAAAGAGAAGGCAAAGTCCACAGTGCGGTGCGGGACAGGCTGGGCCCTGGCGGGTCTGGTAACTAGGTAGAATGGGCTGGAGAGCAGAACCGGGGCAGGTGAGACCAAGACACGAATAAGCTGAAAACGTGCTCTGGGGGAGAGGTGAAATTCTTCTGCTGGTGCTGAGGCGTAAATAAAACCTTTCTCGCGAGTCCTCAAGAAGGAAACATGAAATATTCAACACTCTTTGATGCTTAACATAACTAGATTTATGGTTCTCCTTAAAATGCCCTTCACTACCTATCATTGATATAATACTAAGTATACTCCATTAAATAAGGCCATGGAAGTCCAACACACAGCCTTTTCACAGTCTACGTAAATTCAGATACGTTTGAAGTATCCGTTCAGTTACTGAGAGTGAGCAGATGGTGCCCGTGGGGTCGTCACTGTTCAAGTCAAGCTCAGGGTCTGCTGCCTTCCCTCACTTCCTGTGCTGCCTTCCCTCACTTCCTGTGCTGCCTTCCCTCACTTCTTCCTCTCTTTCCTTGTCTTTCTCTGTCCCTCTTCTCCTCCTCCTCCCCCCATCCTCACCTCTCTTATTCTCTCACACTCTGAACAACGGGGATGTTTACAAGCAGAACTTATAGCTACTAATCTTTATCTAGAAGACAGAAATGTACAATACATATTTCCAAGAAATTCCACCTCGTATCTTTATAAAAATAGCCCTGGTTAACCCTGGCTATGCAGTGGAATAAGGGTTTCAATTAACACTATAGGAAGATGTTCCCCATATCATTTGCAGCTGAGAAAACAAAGCAACATTCTCAAAACTACAAGGCAATTAAGTGACCTCTTTGCCACACAATGCCATGGTTTTAATCAAAAACAACTCTGCAATTAAAGTCAATATGGAAAAGTCCAACTAGAGATGCCAAGTTCAAAAGCCTCTTGTTCATGAGTAGATGGCATTTGCTTGTTTGTTGCTGCTGAATCAAGTATTCATTATTTTTTCTCAAATGATCTTTTACAAGTCTATATAAATGGACATTTACTTTCCCCGCTCGCTATCCTGAATGACAAGATAGGCAGAGCAGAGATGGACAGAAAGGAGTTCCAGGCACTCGCCTGCCCCTTCTTCTGGACTCGTCTGTCTGCCTTCTTCGGCAGCCTTCACACTTACAGCACCCTTCATCTACCCACGCCAAGTTCCCAACCAGTTATGCGTATAGGGATCTCATATGCTGCGCTGTGTATGTGGGGCAGACATTTTTTAGTATTTTTTAAAACCTGCACTCCATCCACCGATCCTCTTCTTACGGTCAAAGAGCCCAGTTTTTGAAATCTCCATACCAGCAGGTGTACTGTGGCTAGTCTAAGTAAATTCTAATTGTCATTCTCACTCAAAATGACTGTTTTGATGGACTTCTCACAGTCCTGACTGAGACCTGAGAAAATACATGCTGCTGCCCTCTACTGCAAACTAACAAAGGGAAATACACAAGGAGAAAAGGCCTCTTCTCCTAGCATATGTATACGTGCATGTGTGTATGCCCGCATATCTGTGCAGGACAGACATATGAATACAAACAGAAAAAAAAAAGACTAGCAGATCGTATCAGAAAATAAGGTATACAGAAACAATAACTGTGAAAACAGGTCGGCAAGACAGATGAGCCCACAGTCACCTACCAAGGGGCCCCTTCCACCCCCACCACGACAAACAGCTCCGTCAGTGCCACCAGGCTTTAAAGCTTCCTAACTAAAAAGAAGGCAACTTGCTCGGTGCAGCTCTTACTGCACTAGGATCATTATAAAACTGATAACCACTTGAAGATGAGAGTAAAACACTGGTTCAAAAATAACAAGTCATATAGACAAACGACTAGCTTGAATAAATTTGGTATCTGTTTGCATCTACTGAATGTGGCTGTATGCAAATCTACATTATAATGATCTTATGAAAATGCATTTCTGTTCACATAAATATACTGCTAAATAGCTATGGCATTATATCTACAGCCAAACCCCAGAGTCTATGCACATATTGCTAAATGTCAACTGCACTCATATTCATTTATACTTGAATGCTGCTTTGAGTGGAAAATTATAAATCATCCATTCAAAAATAAAAATAAAATGGATATGCAGCATTATTTAGCACCAGAGATGAACTTTATTTATTTTACAGTTAAGTAGTAAAGTGAATAAGCATTTTCAAACAGAAGCTCTGGGGCTGGGGATATAGCTCAGTGGAATAAGCGCCTGCCTAGTAAGCGCAGGGTCCTGAGTTCGATCCCCAGTACTGCAAAAAAAAAAAAAAATCAAACAGAAGCTCTGGCTGAAAGCTTACAACCAACTGCAAAACCTGCAAGTTCCCCCAAGTCTCTGAGCTCTCCTTATAATCCCAACTGTCACATCTTTACTGCCGGTCAAATTCTCTATCCAAGAACAGTATCTATTTTACGGAATATCTTCATTAAAGTACATAAGGTAAGTCATTTTTTCTTGAATAGTTTCTGTATTTAAGTTAATTCTATATCAGACTTTTTAATAAATGCCTCATAAGCAGAGAAGTCATGGTTAAAATGTGGAGCAACTCACAGTAGATTATTCAGCTCATCTTACTGGTCCAACGACCTACCAGTATCCAAAACCATATACATTTCCTTTACTTTCCCTCACCAGGCACTTGACTCTTCCGCTATCATTAACTTCTGAAAGTTAGATTACAACAAGGCTTAAGCTTAGGCATTCTTTCTCTTCCTTTCATGCTCTCAACTAAGCTCATGGATTTAAAGGCCATCTATTTCCTAATAGCTTCAAAAGATACACCTCCAGCAGGGCCGCCCCCCTACCCCATTAGTCTCTATATAAAATCCCCTACTTAACACCTCCACTTGACGTTTACGTGAACTTACATGTCCACATCTGATCTTTTCCATGTTTTGCAGCATACTTGTTTTTCCTAAAGTCTTCCCCAGCTCTAATAATTTCAGCTACTGCCTTCCAGTCACTCAGTGCCAAACCTCAGAACCAACCTTGACTCACGTTACCCTCTCATAAACCACAGCCCACCACAAAGCAAACAGCTTTTTCTACAACATACACTCAGAATCTGACCACTTCACATCACTTCCACCCCGGTCCAAGTAACTATGTCTCTCTGGGCTGTTAAGGCTACTCTAGCTCCCGCCCCCCCGACCCATGCACACACCATGTATGCATTGTCCTGCACCGGCCCCACCGCAGGAATCCTTTTATAACTTGAGTGATCCTGTTATTTCTTCCTGTCTAAGAACAATAACCTTCTATGGCCCTGTGCGATCTGACCCCTCTCCACTTCTCTGACTTCATCTCTCATAGTCTCCTGCTTGCTGCCATTCTAGCCACAGGGCCTCCTGTGGTTCCTGGACTGTGCAGACACACACAGCCCCTTTGCCCTTCCTGTCCCCCTGCCTGGAAGACCCTTCTCCCAGTACTCAGACTGTGTAACCAAACCTGTCTGGGAAGACTCTCTGACTGCACCACCATCCAACACCTTCTTTCCTCCATGTGTATCACTATCTGACAGCACCTTACAAACTGTGATTACTTACCTCCCAGTTCTCTACCCAGAGGTGCTGCTTCTGTGACTGCCATTCCCCCTGGGCTTGGAACTGTGACTCATGGTAAGTTCTCTATAAAATCTACTCAACAGGCTTTCCTGAATGCTTCTGTGTTGAATGTCACTTTTTCATGACATGAAGCAGCGCATCTCCGCAAATATCTTCTTCCTTCCTCATTCTATATCTGAATTTAGAACGTCACTATCTGCCGACCTTATAGCAAGTATGTCAGAGTCATTAGCACTGCCTCTCACTCCACAGACGACTTGGAACCTGGCATCCCCCTCCCCTCTCCGACTCCACTGCCACCTCTTCAGCTCTGCTCTGGATGGATCCTTCCTGCCCGAAGGAGGAAGCTGACACTTCTAAAGCGGTCAGGTCAGGGTCCTGAGGACCCTACAAAAGCCCTTGTTTAAGCCATACATCTTCATCTTTCCTCTTCCCTGTTCCCAAAACCCTGATCTCCTTCCCTCAGGTTAGGATGCTTTTTCCAGCTTCTACCACTTTTATTATTATTTATTCTACCTAACATATTCTCTCCTCTTCAATAAATTATTCCTTAATCTATCATCACAAATATTACTCTCGTATAAGTCAGTGAAATAATAGCACCTAGTAATTACTGAATGCTTACTATAATCTAAGCAATTTACTTGCATTATAGCATATAATCTTTAAGCAAAAAGATAATAATTATTTTTCTGAGAAGCTCAGAAAATTTTTCCTGGGTCATAGAGTTGAAAAGTAGCTAAGCTAGGATCTGATTCTAGTTCCATCTAATTTCAAACCCTAAAGAACAAAACTCTACACTGGCTTCAAATGCTTACTTTGACTGTCTTTGCCAAGAACAGATCATTTTGAAACCATTAATTGTACTTCTAGGAGATAAGAAGCACAAACCACAAGCTAAGCAGCAACACTTTGCACAACTATTCAGGTAAAACATCAAAGATTTCATTATCAAATATTGTTCTCATTTGAAGAAAAATACAGAACTTTTATAGATAGATTTGTTTGATGAGTAAAAGGACCCAAGTTATCAATGTTCATTTATAGCATAGAGCTACAAGCAAGGTAAAAAGAACACAGCTTTGTATGTGCATGCCACAAAAAGCACACAGAAGTCATCTGAACATGGTCATTACGTACTATCCACAAGTACATAAATACACACACACACATGAGAGAAGAAGTCCAAGACACACAGGCAGAGGGAGTGGAAGGAAAGGGAACAAAGAAAGAATTGCTTCACTGGCTTTGCACACAGCATCCCACCCAAAGGTGACTTTGAGGGAGCCTCTGAAGGCAGCCCAGTAGGTCTCCACAGAAGTGGCTGCAAGGTTGTTTCCAGTGTAACCCTAAGTTGCCATGGTAAACAACCAGGAAGATTGCTGTATTCAGTTTTCTGCCAGGGTCGCCATAGTGACTGCACAGGACTGCTCCTTAGAAGGGCCTCACAAGAGCGGGTTTCCATGGTGACCCTATCCTGCACATTCCTAAGCCACTTCCCCTTGGTTGTTCTATAGCCAGTCACGCCAAATTCATTTTTAGAGTAATTTTGGACAGTTTTTTTTCAAAGACACCATAACTCATTGTGATTTAGACACAAGGAATCTTGTACACAATTTAACCATTTGAAAATGCAAATGGTGATATTCACAAATCATTAAATCAGTCCAGATACATTTTAAGAAAGACTTATTTTGATGAGTTAAAAAAATAACTGCAATAATCCTCGTCTGTTTACTTCAAATCTTAATGAAAAGTATCTCATAAAATATAATTAAAGTTTCAAATTTCTTTAATCGTATAACATAACAGCTGTTTAAGTACAAATGTAGTGGATATGACACACACAAATGAAGTCATAATATATATAGAATGATCAATATCTTATAATGAGATATCAAAGATTTTTGTAGAGCAAAAGAAAAATGTTTGCAAGCCAAAATCAAAATATACAGTATATACATACAACATAATTTACATATTTTATATAGGTATTTGTGGTTATAACAACCCCACCTACTTTTCCTCATTTTAAAATGTTATATGCATGTACTGACAGTGAATGCAATCATACACTTCAAACATGCACTAATAAAAATGAAAAATTTCAGTTTCTCCTCCTCTAAAAAATAAAATATAAATACAGACCACTCCAAAGTTATTTATTTATTTGTTTATTTATTTATTTATTTCTGAGACAGGGTCTTGCTATGTAGTTCAGGCTGGGCTTGAACTCTGTACAGCCCATGCTTGTCTCCAACTTACAGTGATCCTCCTGCCTCAGCCTCCCAGTGCTGGGATTATAGGTGTGCACCCTCACATCCAGCTGAAGATGCTTGGTGTGTAAGTCCTGCTGTTACTCTCTTGAAACCCTGAAATACTACACTTTATCTGGTATCTAATCAAGGGCAAAACTGTATCTACCTACTAATTTGAATCTTTAATATTATCTAACGAAAACCAAATTTAAACAAAGTTTTTATACATGAGCCAACTGTATTTTGCTCCTTCTAAGTGAGGAGACAAAATACAATATACACACTCATAGCTTTTCTCTTTGATGAAAACAGGTTTAATCTCGGTTCCCTCTCTTCTTTTCATCCTGAGGTAAAAATAAATATGATCTTTTTCTTGAATACTAGTTCCTGCAGTGTCACACTTTCTACTGTGTTTCTCTCCTAGGTGCCTTTGTCCTGCTCTGTCCACAGCCATCCCGTACTCCCCACTCATCCCACTCAGGACAGCAGCATTCCAGTTTGGAAAGTACACATACTCGTGAAATGTGAGGGTCATTTACAAACACTTGTCGGTGAAGTCTCAGTTTCTGTCCAAAGTCAGGTCTGCAGAGAGACTTCCTGCTTCAAGCCTCCAACCTGTTTTGTGGGTCAGAGCAGGCACTGTGACCGGCATTCTTTCCGTATTTTTGGAGTGGCCACAAGGAGCCAGGCCCTATGCTAGGGGCTGGGCGTGCTTCAATGAATGATCTGCTACTTCCTGCATGAAGGTGTTTAGATTGTGGAAGACAGAGAAAGAGAAAGATTACCGAGAAAATCAGTGAGGAAACCACGTGTCATGTCACAAAATAATTACAAGTAGAGAGCAAATGAAAATGGAGGGGGGACGATGGTCCCAGCCAAGTACGGGCAGCGAGAATACTACAGATTCCTGGAGGCTTTTCAGAGACCCCCTCTCATGGGACGCAAACGTATTCGAATCATATTCGATGCCCACCTAAGTCTTTAACAGAAACGCTGAAGTACTCTTCACTTAGTAGAAGGTAGCGAAAGTGACAGCCATCTTCCCCACGTCCGCTCTCACTCTAGGAGAGGCAGCCCGGTCTGAGGCCGGCAGGAGAGACGTCACTATGAAGACTCACAGTGAGCATGACGTCACATGCTCACGAGAAAGCTTGGTACCATTTACTGAATGCTCAGAGACAATCGCATAATAAATATCATGTTGCTAATAATTTTAGATGATTGCTTCTAAATTACTCTATCTAAAAACTTAAAACCAAAAACAATAACAACAACAACAAAAATGACATTAAAAACCTACCAGCTCAGCATCTGCCTTTCTATAGGTCAAAGCTTCAACTCTGGAATCCAGCTCTGCTTGTATTTGGTCTCTTCTTCTCATAACACCCTTTATATTAAAAGAAGGATAAAGCAAGTTGCACTTAGTTTAATTAATATTTCTATAACAAAAAGTACATTTCTAAGTATAAATAATCATCAGGAATAGATTTCTCGCACAGAGGTAATTTCCTTACTCATCTCAATTTTAAGTGAATATTTAACATTATTTTTATAAATATATTACTAGTTTTCCTAATGCATAGTTCACTAGTTTAAGCACTGTTTGTATGTTCAATATTGCAAAGAACAGTCTTCAAGAAAAGCGAACAACAATGCAAACCAGTCATTGGGGACACTGCAAACACACGATGCAGCACTCCTAGCACTCCCTGGTCACAGGACCATTTACCTAGAAATACCCTAGAAACATCCAGTCAGGACAAGCCCTCTTATCTGACCCCAAAGGGACACTTAAACCGGAAGTTTCGGTGGGAATCGGGAAACTGAAGTGTGCATTCACATCTTCATCATTTTATTTAACTTAATAAACAGAGAAAATCAACGAGGAAACCACGTGTCATGTCACGAAATAATTACAAGTAGAGAGCAAATGAAAATGGAGGAGGGACGATGGTCCCAGCCAAGTACGGGCAGCGAGAATAAACGTGCAGATGCTCATCAACTACACTTATTTTGACGAGAAATTGTTCTCTATGTTTTCATAGTTTCATCTTATTTTCTTGAGTAACCAGAATTTTTTTTTTTTTTTTTTTTTTTGGCGGTACCAAGGATTGAACTCAGGATCTTGTACTTGCCAGGCAGGCACTTATTCTACTGAGCTGCATCCCCAGCGCTCAGAATTGCAATATTTTTAAACGTGAAAAACTACCGAGAAGCACCGTTAATATACAGTCAAGCTGTATCTTTAGTAATTCTTTCCAATCTTTTATCTTTCTCTTGGCAATTCACTGTTTTTAGACTTTATATCCATGAGGACTCTTTTTTACTTGTGTTCATCTTTCACTAGTATCCACAATATTCATAATAAAATTCTAATAACACAAATGGCCTACACACACTAAGGTGATAATAGAGTGAACTCCGGGTGAGCAAACCAGTCACTCAGGGAGCAACAAAGGGCAGGACATAGGCAGAAGGGCCTCAGCCAGGTACAGACCCTCTGAGTGTTCTCAAAGAGGAGAATCTCAGCAAGCTCAGTTACAGGGACGTCACAGATGGCTCTACAGCACTGAATGAGACTGAGGGACATTCAGATAGTGTCTAGAGAACCACCCGTCTAGCTCTGCATCTAGCAGAATCATGCTTAAAATATTCACGAGGTTAACATATTTCTTAGTGTCCAATAAATCAACAGAAAATTCAACTAATTATCATAAACCTCTTTAAATGTACCTCACTGTGCATGTGTCACTAATGTCAAGAAGCCCCTGGCCTCCCTCCAACCGGACAATGCATCCTGTGGTTCAGTCTCACATATTTAAGGGCTGTTTCTGTAAATTACTGGGCTTACAGATACTCTGAGTAAGAGGCTGCTTCATGAGATAACAAGTAAAAACTATGTAAGTTCAATGATTTTTATCAAAGAATTATGACTCATATTTAAGTTTAAACTTTAGAAAACAGTATAAAACAAAACCAGAAATGTGATGTACATACTTCTGATTACCACAGAAATCTATAAAATTTTTCAATTGAAGTCTGTACGGTAATTCTTTGTACTTGCTGTATTTTTTGCACGCCTTTAATAACACAAGATTTCACTTGTATAAGTTCTACCTTGACATAAGATTAGGAGAAACATTACCTAATCAAGGGAAAAGAGTATACAAATCAGACCTCTCTGATGAGTCCCACAAGGGGAGATCAATAATGCAGTAAAATCAGAAGATGTACCAAAGAGATTGAGAAAAGCATGAGACTCCTCAACAGTGAAATATCAGAGGTCTGGGCAGCAAGCAAGGTGTGTTTATAGGAGGGTTCCAACGAAGTCAGGTAACAGCAGATGTCCGAAAAGAAACCCAAGAGTAATAAACAAAGAACTGGCAGAGTTTATGCTGAAAAGCTAAGATACTTTTCCTTACCAATATTGAGATAAAGTTAAAAAGCTCTAGATATCAAGGACACGTAACACCAAAAGCAAGACATGGCTCAAGTTATAAGTGGCAGGGAAGACCATATCTAAATGTACGTTGACTTCTGTCCCCACTGTTCCCCCAAAGCACTCGAGACCAGAGGGCGACAGTCTGTGCAAAGCCGTATGGGCACAGGATAATACTACATAAAACATGTTAGCTTTGCAGACAGCACTGCTAAACCCCAAGTATCTGAAAATCTGTAACTTGAGCCTAGAATGTAAAATGCAAAACTTTCAATAGCAGGAACAAAAGCCTTTTCAAATAGTGAGAGGAAACCATTTTAACTTGAAGGATTTCCTTATGTAGCAACCAGAAGGCAAAATAAACATCAAGATCCTACTCAAGTACTTTTTACATAATGGTATTAAATCTATTGCTAAATCAAATGTACCAAGAAGTGTTCCGGAAAGCAACTCTCATGAAAAGAAATTGCCAAAGCACTACAAGTTTTTTAAAGTAAAATTTTAAAAAGGTTGAAAAAATTGTATTTCCTAAGTAAATCTTACAAATTGTTGGTGATATTATTGAGTGTTCCTGCTTTTTATCAGTATGTTCTTCCAGTCACCTACACAGTGAGCAAATACTGATCACCTATGCGCAAAACATCCTGCAGACACAGGAAAGCAGTGGCATACAAACAAATTAAAAACTGACATTATAAAGATTACAATCAAGTTAGGTACTATATACAATTGCAATTAGACACTCTTACCATTAACATGTCACCATAAAGCACGTACTCATGCATGACAGGAAGCACGGCCTCGGAGAGACCAGACATCCGCTTTTCAGTGGCCTTACAGCACCTATCAATGCAGCTGGCAATACCTTTCAGAGGATCAACCAGATCTTCTTCTGATGCAGACCACAGAACATGAATTGGGCCGTATTCCTTCATTTCATCAAAATACTCTAAAATAAAAATGTATGACTTAATGAGTTCATGGATTTACAAGTGTTTTCAAAATTCCTGTGTAACAGCACAAAAGGATTTTATCTCTCATTATGTCCTTGCTCACATGTGAGCACAGCAAACCCATCTTCCTCTATTAAACTCACCATGATCCCAAGTAACCAAGCCAGTCTTTCAATAACTACTGCCCAAGTATAATCAATGTCTTCTCCTTCACTGTTAAAAACATCTTGGCTTTGAGAACAAATTTTATGATTATTCCATCTATTATGAACTCCCAGTACCACACTAACCACATCTGAGAGTCTCATTGGCAATAGGTCCTACACAAAACTTGTCTTTTCTCTCCCTTTCTTCTGATTTTATACCCTACTTAATGCTAATCCATATTCAGAGATCTACCCATAAAAACATGGCAATTATGATAGACTCATACTCACTGCAAAGAGCCAATCACCTATTTCACTATTTCTAAGCCTTAAAACTATCCCTCTCCCTCAGCACTAGCTTGTATTACAGCAGCAAAGGCCTCCTAACTGTTCTCTCTCTTTCCATCCCTGCCATAATATATAAACACTGATTTTTTTTATATATAATCAACTCCTCCTTGTCACTCCAGGTCCAACTCTGAAGATTTGCAGCCAAGTACGTTTTGACTCAAGCCAAAATAATTGTTCATGAATATCTCATGATTTCTCTGAAACATTTACGTATATGCCTTTGCCTTGTCCTGTATGATTTCTATCACCCAAAAACCACCTCTAATTCTTTATATCCCAGTTCAAGTACATCTCCTCTGATTCCGTTCTACAGAATTCTATATTGTGTACATTCTCTATGTGCCTATCATACTTTATACTTTTGCTAAAGCATTATCCCACTCTATTACAATTGCTTGTTTTGTCGCCTACTCCTAAAGTAGATGCTGAGTTTATTAGTTTTGTATCTGAAAGATCTGAAAGTCTGAAAGTATCTGAAAGTCTCGTAAGTAATGTATTAAGTATTTTTCTACCAATGAGAGAGTGAATGCATAAGTAACACTATTCAATGCACAATGTACTGTGGATTCAAAATTATGAATTTCATTTCTAAAGGTTAGTATTATTGCATTTTCCTTTTACACTATCAACTTTATTTTTAGATTAATTTGTTAAACTTTTAATACACATACTAATCACATTCATCACAGGGAACTTGTACCTATACATATTATCCCTTAACTCTTTTTTATCCCTATTCCCTCCCTTCCTTTTCCCCTCCCCCCTCCACTGTTCCCCTTCCCATTTAAACATATTCTTCCTACTTCCCAACATCTATCATCCACTTTGGTCCTTATTTACCCTTTTAGAGTTTTTCACACAAAGGAAACAATGCCATATTTAAACATGTCTGTCTTGGTTACTTTGGTCTCATTGCTGAAACAAAATACCTGATACTCAAAATTAAAGGAGAAAGGGTTTATTTAGCTCACTTTGTGCAGGTTTCAGTCCATAACCAGCTGGCTCCAAGGCAGGGGGGCACAGCACAAAGGCAACAGTTCAAGGTGGCAGAAGACAGCAAAAGAAGCAAGAGCAAAAGGTAGGGAAGAGCAAGCTTTCCCTTTTACTGTATATTATAACCCAGGTGGGTGTGGCACACACACAGTCTCTGTGCCTTCTCTGGCACAGCAAGAGGGTGTTAACAAAGTGAGGATCCTGGCTCCCTGCTGAGTCACTGAGATAAACTTCAAGTTCACACAATTTGTATCAATGATCACAATCCACCCCTTGTCAACTTGGCAACAGAAACGCTTTTTAAAACTAGTTTACAAAGACATACTTAGTCTTAGCATTTCACAACCTGAATGTTACAAAACAGGTTTAGCAATTCTTAAGAACCAGTATTAATAACCAGACTTGGTGGTGCATGCTTATAATCCCAATACTCAGGAGGTTGAGGTGGAAGGATGAGGCAGGAGGATCACTGTGAGTTTGAGACCAGCCTGAACTGCATAGTGAGATCCTCTCTCAAAAAGACAAAGAAAAAAAAACAGTATTAAATCTATCAACATATATTACATTAGAACCATAACATTCCACCCGAGCCCCCAAAGACTCATGTACATCTCTTTATGTAAAAGGCATTTAACTGCAAGAGTTGTCAAAGTACTAACAGTTTCAGCACTGCTGAAAAGTTCAAGTCCCAAGTCTCCTCTGAGATATAAGGCAAACTCTTAGCTGCAAGCTCTTATACAAATGATAACGAAGTTAAAACACTCGCAACATTCAATGACACAAAATACACATTTTCATTCCAAAAGTAACAAACAGAAATACAAAGGATGGGGACCAAAGCAAGTCCAAAATCCAACAGGGCAAACATTAAATCCTATAGTTCCATGTCCAGCATCTGAAGCAATCTGTGGCAAATTGTGAACTCCAAAGGCCTAGAGGACTCCACTTCTATAGCACTTTCAGTGGTTTTAGCACTGATGACTTCTTTCTTAGACCTGCTTTGCTCCCTCCCTGTAATTTTACTTAGACATTCTCGTTCCTGGCTTTTCTGAACTTCTGGGGTCTCCACTGTACCTCAGGCTTCACACTCACAGCTTCATATACTGCCTGCTCAGGGGCACACTGCCTGGCCTCCCCGCCCTTCTGGAATTGGGGTGGAAGCCTTCTTAACTCCACAACTCTTGCATTCTGCATGTGTCTAAAACCAGCGCCACATAGATAATGCCAAGGTCCGCTGCCAGCTGAAGCAGTAGCCAAGCTTCCTTCTCTCTTGGCTGTAGGAGTTGAGTGCCTACATTACTAAGCACTTTGAACCTGATTCTGAAGACCAAATTCTCTACGTACTGCCATTTTGGAACCTGGTGCAGCCAACATTTTGGAACACGGTACTCTGTGACATTTTCCTCAAAGGAAAGTCTTTCATTTTTGTGGGAATTTTGTGGCCACTGATTTCCAATTTCACTGCACTATTATCTGATAATATGCAAATACACATGGGATAATTTCAATTCCTTTGCATTTACTTAAGCATGTTCTGTGAGCTAGCATGTGGTCTATTTTGGAAAAAGTCCCATGTACTGTTAAGAACAATATGTTTTCTTTGTGAGATGGAACACTGTAAAAACCTTAAGTCCATTTCTTCAAGGGTGTGGTTGAGCTCTGCTGATATTTTTGTCTATTTGAGATGATGGGGTATTACATTCCCCCATTATAATTCTTAAATGATTTTTCAATCCATTAATATTTTATACAGCTGCTTGTGTTGGTATTTGGTGCATATATATTTATATTATCTCTTCCTCTTGGATTATTCCCTTACTGAGCATGTAGTAACCTTCTTTGTCTCTTCTAGACAGTCCTGACTTGAAATCTACATTTTCTGCAAAAAGAATAGCTACTCTTGCCTTTTTCTGGGTTTCTGTCACATGGAGTATTGTTTTCCATCCTTTAACTTTGGGTCTATGAACTTCGTTTGTGTTAAATGTGTTTCTTGTATGCATCATATTGTTGAATCTTATTTCTTCTTTCATTCTGCCAGTCTGTTTCTTTTGACTGCTAAATGGAGACCACTCACATCGATGGTTGTCTTGGTTACTTTTCTCTTGTTGCTGAGACAAAATACCTGAAGTCCAAAATTAATAAAGGAAAGGTTTATTTAGCTCACAGTTTGTGGAGGTTTCAGCCCATACTTGGCTGGCTCCAAGGCAGACTACCACATGGCAGAGGGCAACAGTTCATGGTAGTGGAAGACAGCAAAAGCAAGAACAAAGGGGAGGAGTGGAGGCAAGCAGCCTCTTTCTCTCCCTTACATGTGCAAATTACCCACCCCAGGGCAGGTGTAGCACTCACACCCATGAATCAATTATAAACTCTAGAAGCCTGCCCCATGACTGCAAGAGGCTTTGGAAGGACATCCAGAACCAAACTGTAACAATGGCTGTAACTGATATGTATGGAATTACCCCTGTCATCTTATTTTCCTATTGTTGGTTCCCTTTCTTTCCTCTGTTTAGTTGCTTGCTTTGCCTGGTGGATTCATTCTATTGGGTTTATGAAAATGTTGTCTTTTTCTAGAAAATCCTTCAGAACTTTTTGGATACACTATCAACTTTAATGACATACACATTTTTATTTGGATAATTCTTACCCAGAAAGCATTTTTATCTCATATCTATAAAAGTTTAATGAAATTCTTTATGTTTAACCATCTTTCTACTCATTAGAATTCACTAAACTATATGATAGTGCTCTAAACTATTACAATTTCAAAGGTTTATATGATCAAGTAATTTGAAAAAGCTAAATTTAAAAACAACAGAAATATCAGTTGTCACCTAATAAACACGTAAGGTTTAATGACATCTAAACTGTTCCTAACTCCACTTTCTCAGGCCTAGGCCAACAGTTTTTGTCAAACAGTGAGCAAACTAGTATTTCCAGAGAAGAAAGTTTTCTGTATTTTTTCTTAATTTATGTGCATGTCAGTGTGTGTCATTAAATGAGTCTTTCCACATACAAAGCTTCCCTAAAATTACACAGCACTCAATTCACATTTACACGCAAACATTTAATAAGCCACACTGCCATTTGTCTGCTAATACAATTATTTCCCAATTAGACTGTTGGAAATAAAAATATTTCTCTGAATCACCAGCTCAGAGAAGTGAGACAAGTTGTTGTCAGTACAATTCTGCTAAAACTAGAAAATATACACTGAAGTTAAATCAAAAGAAAAATTCAGAGTTCAAAAAAAAAATCAAAAGAGAAACCAGTAATTATGATTACCAAATTCCTCCTAATATGAATGTAACGCTAAGTAGGTTACATTCCCAAAGCTATAGAAGAGACCTTTCCACTCCTGTGAGTGAAATTGTGGGCTTCACACTGCAAAGACTAAGAGCCCCTCCAGTTTGGGCTAGTACCTCTTCAAAAGAAGAGTTCTAATTTTTTAATTCTATCAAAAATTTACCTATCTCTCTGAGTATTTTACAAACATCACAGCCTATCAAATATTTTAAAACCATCTCTGCATCAGTGCACATAAGTATTTGGCACCCTATAAAGGTCTTCAGTGGTGGAGGCTGATTTTAATTGCTACTCAACCTAACTATGCATCCAGAATCTGCTCAACATCATTGGAACCACAGAACCTACTTAAAAAACTTAAGTTTCTTAAGATTAAGGGAAAACGGTAAATGGTAAATACAAGCACAAACTAAGGAGGGCGAACCCAAATTATTAAACTGCATTCAGTCCCCATAACGCTCTTAAGAAGAGTCAGTGCACAAAAAGTAAGGAAGAGAAAGGGCAAAGTACATTCAGCCATAATTTTTTGAAATCTTTAATAATTAATCACTTCTTGATAAAGCAAGTTTTTCTGCCACTATTCCAGATGTTATGGTTATTCATTTACTTTTCTGACCACTGAAAAAATTTCAGCTGAGCACATATTATGCTAGGCACTATCTAGATACTGTATATTAGAAATAAAATAAATCTGTTCCCTGGTTATTCTCATGGACCTTGTAATTTAGTGATGGACACAAATAAGCCATGGACAAAGGGATTCTTGTTTATCTGTAAGCATTTTGTCATCTCTAACATTAACATGCATGAAGAAGTATGTTTGTGGATTTAGCCATGTATTTTTAATGTCAGTAAATGCAATTAGAAAATTAGAATAAGAATCTCTAAGGATGCCGAAAAGAACCAAAAAGAATACCCTAACTTATTAATTTTTTATGAAAAAATAGAAAGTAGGAATACTAATAGAAAATATGAAAAAAGACATTTTCCAACATATAATTCTTCCTATCATTTGTGGACAAGCCCAATAAGTAGTACCACGGCCTATCACCATCACTGCCAAAATAAGTGACTAGAAAATGCAGGGAGCCTACTTCCTGGAACATCATCCATTTCTCTGATTTTAAGATATGGTCCATGCTGAGTAGATGATAGTGACTCCATACAACCATGTCCGAAATCTTAAACTCAGGAACCAGGCGTGGTGGCACATGCTTGTAATTACAGCACTCAGGAGGCTGAGGCAGGAGTTTTGCTATGAGTTGGAGGCCAGCCTGGTCTGCACATCATCTTTTCGTAAACAAAATAAAAGAAACAAAATCTCAAGCTGGGGCTACTTTACCACTATTCCCTATAAACATGGCTGGAATAGGTTCTGACTGGCAGAAGCACAGGAAGACTGGTGATGCCTTCCTTCAAAATCACCTAGGAATTGGGGATTTTCCCTCACAGTTGGGAATAAATTGTGTCTTGCAGGTACAATCCTACCAAGTGTAGCCATACTAGATTAGTAAAGGGGAAGATTCAAAAAACAATTAAACAGCTTTGAAATCACACATCAGCAACTCTACGTACCCCTTTCTTCTTTGTAAATTCTCTGAGATATTTTATCTATTAAGTTAATCTTCTGGCTAAACATTTCAATAAAATGATTCATTTCCATGAAATCCTCTGGGCGGTTTTTTACCCCCCTCAAGGAGGACGCCACGGCTTTGACCGTTTGCCCCATCCTGCTCAGCAACCCGGGCCCTTGCTTCTTGTGAGAGGAGAGCTCCTGGAAGGAAAAACAACACGTCTGTGAAAACCAAGCAACAACGTTCCAAGGCTCAGTAAAAGAGGAACTGAATTAGTAGAGTGAGATAAAGGTAAGAGAACTCTTCCTATATACTTTGTCCAGGTTAGTCTGGAGCAGATGAATTTCATTACGGTACAGTGTGTCCTCCACAACTCAATCTTGAGGATAATAGTCCTCTCCAAACAACTGATGTAAATCAAGTGGATGTTCTTCCGTTGAAGTGCAAACCTTTGAAAGAACAGAATTTACAGAGGCAACAGCACTCAGGGAGATACCAGAGAAGAAGAGAGGATGATATGAGAGCCCGTCTGTACTTTCTAACAGGAATTTAATGCAGAATGACCGAGAGACTTGTCTGGGCCTACATTACTTCCTGCAAAACATGGCAAACATTAGTTCTTTAGCTATAATATTAGCTGACATTTATTGAGAACTTAATACGTTTAGGCATTATGTTGACACTTTGATATACATAACTCACAGTAAACCTATGAGGTAGACTCCACCATTGCCCTCATGTCACAGAAGGAACACAGCAAGTTTAGGGAACTTGTTCAAGACCCAAGAGCAGTGAAGTGAGTGGCAGAGCAGGACCACAATGCTGCAGCAGGACCGCAGCAGCCTCACCGTTAATCGCGAACCCGCTCTGTCTCCCTAACACCACTAGAACAGTATGTAAACACTACCTGGCCATGGCTCTTCCACTGTAGTGGCTAACTGTGACACCACCTCCACTGGCTGGCTAGCTGCAGGGGAACATTTTTAGTAAGATATCTAACTAATCATTGAGACTTCACCCAGGAAGGACAGCTATAGGTTCGCAAAATAGAAGAAATATTATATAAAGATGCACTGGATACAAAAGTATCACTTCAGAAATATGGCACTTGTTTTAAAAAAAAGGAGAGAACAGGGCCCAACTTGGTGATGATCGCAGCATTCATGGAAAATAGGTTTGGGATTGAGACAGATTAAGACATTGCAAAACTGGCTGGGAAAGCGGGCGTAGTCTGTTCATTACAAAATCCCAGGACATGAGAACATGTGCACGGAGCAGCTCCCGAAGCCCCGCCACAGGAACTTCCCGCAGGAACTCCAGCAGGTTCCCACAGGATGGGCTGGGTCTGCCAGCAGCCGCAGGGCCAGGCGATACAGACAGGACAGACCAGGCTGCGGTCTCCGCCACTGCATTCTCTCCTGCAGCCCACTCTCTTCTGCGTAGTTCTTTCACTGTTTTATGTGATCCAAATTCACTCTGCAGAGTACGTTTCTCCTTCTACCTTTAACAAATGCAACACTATCACTTGTGCTTGTCTTGGACAATTCTTTGCTGAGGACAGAAAGAACCTAGAAACCTCCTCCCGAAGGAGACCTCAGCACCCCAAAACCTGGTAGCAGGATCAAACAAAAGTTGAAGAGTAACACACAAGAAATAAGTCTGTAAAGAATAATACTAATCACCTAATTCACAGATTCAAACATTATGTACTATTTACCCAGATAGTGAATACCTTTCTTCAGGATATTCCTTTCTTAAAAGTCTTAACATTTAGGTATTTACACATCTTACCGATATATAAATATAAATACAGCTACAGATAGATACAGTTTTACAGACATCTATATCATGTTTGCTTCCAAGTCAGTATGATTTTATATATAAATAGCAACAAACACCATCACTGACCAGGCAACACATCCACCCAGGAGCACCACCGCATCACCGGACAGAGAAAACGCTATCAGAAGAAGTGCAAAGCGCAACTGGCACACTGCTACTGCTGCTGCTTGCTGCAGGGCGAGTTTTTAACAGCTCTGAAGGTTCTGCAGCCAGACCACGAATCTGTCTCACCAAGCCACAAGGGCTTCCAGGGAGCAGGACTCTCTGTCACGACAGAGAGGAAGTGTTTTTTAGCTTCTACCACTTTCGCAATAATAAAGAGACATAAAACTCAACACTGGTCAGTAATTGTTTAATATTGACCTTGCGTCTTACATATTATCTTCCTTGCTGAGTTACAGCGTCAGAGAAGAAAATACAAATAGAAGTAAAATATGTAAGTGGCTGCTGTATTAGAAATTAGGAATTTACCACACAGGTAATTAAAGGAAAAGGAATGATGTTTTTGTCTCTCTGTCGCTGGCTCTACCCACCCCTTTAATAATGACGATTATCCTAGCTTGAAAGGTCCTCCCCATTATTATTCAAATAGTGTCAATAAAGTAATTTGTACATGTGTAGTATCGCCTATAGACACAGTGAGCATTCTGACATTTAAAAAATCAACCCAAAAGGTAAGAGCAGGTATATGAGGAAGACGTAAGACCCTGGTAATGCTCCATGTAGATCAGACTTGGGTTCCTGCCAAAGTGTGCAGCTCCCCTGCTTTGTAAAACCTCCACCTCAACCCAAGGACACTACTGCTTGATTTGTAAAAGTAAACAAGGTGAAGCATACAATCTACAAAACATAAACACTGCAGGACTATGTGAGTATAAATCAAAATTATTTACCCAAGCTTGTGCAGTGAGAAAAACCTTGAAGTCTTCATTAAATGTTAAAGTTGGATGATCGGCAATCCTGTTCAAAAATTTATGCAATGCCTTCCTGCGGGTCTCGATGAAGTCATCATTGAAACGCTCCACCATCCCTTTCACTATAAACTTTTCTGGTAATGGCTGAGACCAAAAACACAAACACAAAAACAAAGCTATCTGAGGATAATATGGCACAAGTTTGCAAGGACTTCTACACTTTTTCTTTTGGCAAGACTAGCTGAACATCAGATTATTTTTTGTAATAATAACTTTTAAAAATTCACAATGTTAGAGCCCAAAACCTCAGTCTATAACAGTTTTATTAAACAATCTACATACTTAGAGATAAATATGTCTAAGATAAATGCTTCTAAGATAAATAGATTATGCTAGATTTAGGGTCTCATGTCAGGTTTTAGGCATTCCAAAAGAAAGGAAAACGAGAAAGAAAGCCCTGAAGAACATGTAGACTTACTGGAATGATCAGAGTAGGGTGTGCTTCTTCAAGTTTGCCCTTCAACCAGAGGAAGTCTTGATAGCGTCTCCTAACTTCAAATTCACTAGAGTCAAATTCCCCACGAGATGTCTACAGCAAGCAGGAGGGAAGAATGATAAGCAACGTAAGACATGTGTCTAATGTTATTTCAGACACTCTGAAGTAAACGAGTCTCTAAGAGAAATTAACAAATTGTAATTATTCAGTGTTTGTCAGCCTGCATTTTTTAGTCATCTATTCATGTAGCAGATGAAATAAAGCAAACTTTCTGGTATTTCCAGAAAGAAAGCAAACATTATGCTTAAATTTAAAGTCCAAACTGAAAAATCTGTCTTACAACAGCCATCTGCTTTCCACAGGATTTTAACTATTATCTTTGGCATGATTTTCTCACTTAAGAAAAAAGTGTGCTCTGAATTAGGTTTCGAATATATTTCTTTTCACAAGATGATTAGAATTCAGAATTTGAGGAAAGTCCTATTTTTACAATTTGGAAAATAGCCTGGATGTGACTGAGAAAAATGTTTTCTTGGAATTTGCTCAAATGAATTGCTTTGCTAAAATTTGCTTTTATTATATAAAAATTGTAACATTTTTCAGAGTGATTTTACCACTACATTTTTAAAAATGTAATTAATGGATATTTGATATGAAAAGAAAAATCATTCTGTCATTTCTCAAGTTTTGAGTTACGTGCCCAAATTCCTAAAAATTAAGGGAATACATTAAGATACCTGTTCGTAGCCAACCAAAATTCTACACCATCACATACAACAAGTACATGATTATAATATCAACTTCACGGGTACTAACTCAATCTCAGACCAGAAACAAATGCATGGCTTTGGTAATGCACACTTACCTCTCATTAGAAAACAGATTATTTTTCCTACACCTTAACTGAGTTTTTACATATTAAAAATTACATGCAGGAATACTTAAGTTGAAATTTTCCTGAAGGACTAAAGATGAAAAAAAACCTGCAAATATATCACATTCTCACAAAACAATATCACTCACTCACACAGATAAACAAACCAATTGTAAAATTAAGCAGTTCAAGGCCCTGTCATGAAATAGTTTGTGAGAACTATATTTTCAAAGCTTAATCTTTTAAAATGAATATTTAAAATATCACACACTATAGCTTAGTAAAATATTCCTTTTGTAGTGTGAAAAAGTGGAGGTAAATGAGATGCAGAAGTCTAAGAAACTAAACGTTCATGAAATGCTACAAAAACCTATTTCCAAAAGGGTGTAAGATATGGAAATGGTAAATATAGGAAAATTGAATCTAGCTGAAACACAGTTTAACAATATATACATACTAACTGGTATGTGTACATATATATGCAAATACACACATGCATGTATACACACATATGCATACAAAACAGGGTTTAGTGTCACTCATTAAGAAATACTTACAGAGCACCTCTCTGTGCCAGGCATGTATCTACAGGTTCAGTACCAACTTCTAAGAAAATAAATTGGCATAATGACAATAACACTCAAAAATAGGCAATTAAAGTACGATGGAGCAGTAAACGTCCTCAAGTATTTCCAACTTTTTAACAACGTAAGATGTTCTGATGTAAATTTCAGAAAGAAAAAGATACAAAATCAAGTCAATTAATTGGCTGATTCTGTTCTTATCATTTTTTCACTGACCTAAGAGAATTCTCCAACATACTGCAATCACAGAAGAAAACAGAGAGTAGGGATAAGCACCAAGAAAAATACAGTCTCTGTAAGGCTTCAGTCAGTTCCTAAAGGGCCTGTGACAAGGAGAACAGCCAAAATCAACTGGGTTTATGGCATGAGTGATCCCCCTACAGCAGAGAATCATTCTCTTTCCTAAAGCAGCCGAATTTGGTCAATAGGAGACAGACAAAAGCTTCTGAACTGTAGAAACAACTGGGTTCCAGAGCATCTGCTCAACTTAGAAAGCACGTGCACTGTACAAAGTTCATTTGAAGTGGAAGCAACGCCTCTAACCTGGAACGCACTTTCACAAGGAAGCAGTACTATAAATGATGGCTGCGTCTCTGTAGGACCATAAAACCTCAGAAACTTGAAATCTGACTCCAATAAACCCCATATGATCTATAGACCACGATTCAGAAAACACTGACCTTTGGGCAGCTGCAAAAAATTATTCTAAATTCTAAAGATTTAAAAAACTGGTTTGTAGTAAAAATGAATCCTAATCATCACTTCAGCCTCTCAAGAATATGACTAAAGCTCGGCCCGCACACTGCTAGGCAGTCATTGATTTGCCTTCATGGTGCAGGTACAGGAGAGAAGCCCGCTGCAAATCTCTTAGCTTTACCTCTACACTAGTTTGGGAAAGGACTCTCTAGCCTTCAAAAGAGAAAACATGTACTGCTTCTTTAAGGCAGTAAGTCACTTTAGCTATCTAACTGGGAGAATAAGATGCGATTTCCCATAAGAGGAACAGATGCCGTGGAATTGGGTGTCCTGGTGCTCACCGTTACTTAGTCAGATCGCTCTTCAGTATTCCTATGCAGGAGCCCGTCAGTGCGTGTGTGACTGTGCATCTGTGCGTTCATCTTACAAGCCTCAGTGCCCATGAATATAAATATTTATAAAACTAAAATTTGCTCAAAGAAGGCACCTCTAAATGTCCATTAGATGAGGTGCTCATAATACCCTGTATTTTTCCTTCACAACTCCTATAGCTATAATTAAATACCTATCTGATTTTTAATACTGTCACCCCACCCATCACCCTGACTGATAGATCCATGAAGGAAAAAGTGTCCTCTGTCAAGTCTGTCCTAATGAATAGTGTCACCTTAACGCACAAGCCGGTACTGAGAACCAACAGGCACGCAATGAAACTCTACAGAATAAACTGCTAAGTGAACAAATGACGATAAATGACCGGAGGAGGACAGAGAAGAGCATGGAGGGAGGGGGAGAGAAACTGATGAAGATGCGCTGTAGGTTTGTACCAATTTCCCTAGATGAATGGAATTACTATATTTTGCAAACATATAAAAATAAAAATAAAAAAATCTTGTGTAACTAACTACAAAACTGCAGAATTTTGACACAGGCAGATATAACATCCATTCGACAAATGAGGGACAAGTGGAATACAGCACTAGAGTATAAGAAAAAAGACAGTAGACAACAAAGAAAACATTACCCAATAACGTAATATGTATTAAATGCTGATATATTTGTACCTATAATTCATATTTGTACTAACATGGATCATTCTATATAATAAAGGTGTTAGTAATGTGGACTAAAACAAAGTGTGTAAGAGTTAAAATTAAAAAGCTGCCACATTCATATATAGAAACATAAAAACGTAATAGAAAAAAATACGGTATGAAAGTAAATTAGGTTTAAATCCAGCTCAGCAGATTGTACGGAATAATCTTTGGTTGTTACTAAGTTGCTCTCAGTAATTAATTAAGGGTAAGTTATAATGTCTAAATTTTAAAATAATTATGAGCTTAAATGAATTAATAGGTAGAAAATGGTTTGAACATTATCTAATGCGAAGTAGCCATAATCAGTATTAGATGGTTTTTATATTCCAATACTATTATTACTAACTAAAAAAAGTAGTTCATTCAAAGTATGATGTAAATATGGATAAATCATGTGTCTCGTTAGTCAGAATAAAATCTATTGTGTGGCTTATATAAAATGTCTTTCTGAGACTTCAAAGTGGCGAGAAAATAATTCAGTTTCACAAATTTTCTGCTTGGAAGGACAGTGACAATGAATGTGTATTATTACAGGAGTAGGAATGGAGGAGATCTGCCTCTATTCTTAGCTGTGTTCAATGCACATAGTCAAGGTTCGTTACAACCCTATGAGCCTTAGTACTGTTACCCTACTTACAAATGAGGAAACCAAGGAGAAGGAGTTCATAAAGATGCCCAACACACAGTAAGGGGAGAAATCAGGATCCAACACTATATGGCCTTTTTTGTACCACGTCTTGATATTGCTAAGATACTATAAATTCCTCTACCAATTCTTTTACCAAAAATTAAATTGCTTACTCACTACATCCTAAGAAATGTATCTGGAATGAACAGTAACTTTAGATTTAGTCACCTCCCTTAAAAAGCTGAGGACCACCAGGAACAAATACAAATAAACACATAGTTATCTGCAGAAAGCAGGTAGGTGGCAACTGCTGCATACTTATCACATGTTAGACACTCTGCTAAGTGTTCTACATTGATTACTTTGTCCTCAATCAATTCTGACAACACTGCAGATCTAGGGTATAATACCATCGCAGTTTTATAGATTAAAAAACCCCTGAGGCTTAGAAGTATTAAATACATGATTTTAATTTCTCTCCTACACTGATTCCAACATCTTAAACTCCTTAAGTGCAGTTAGAACAGTATAAAAGAATGAGGAAAGACGGCTGTTTCAGCGGTGAGGCAATAAACCACAGAGAAGCCTTTAAGCCAGTTGACATTTTGAGTCGTGTCTGGAAAAGTAAACAGCAGTTCTTCTGTCCCTGTCAGACACCTCAGACAGAAGGGAAAGCACAAGGTCTTGAAAGCAAGAAGCACCCTGGAGTATCGGGAAGCAGCTCTGACAGAAAGCCGGGACGCCGAACATGCGGAATCAGAGATGAATCTTAAAAGAAGCTCTTTCCTTTACATGTTTTATAAGGGGTTTACGTTTTTGTACTGTCAGAAATGAAGGGCCAAAAAATGAAATTTCACAAACTGAGGAGAGCAGATGTACAACTTTTAGGAAACATAACTGCACCAGTGTGGGAGGCTGCAGTGGAAGATGTACAGGAACACAATTCAGAAACTTTACAGCAAAAAGAAGAGGGCTAGAGATGTAGCCCAGTGTTAGAAGTGCTTTTGCGTAGTGAACCTGAGGCCCTGGGTTCAATATTTAGTATAAATAGATAATAAGTGAATAAATAAAGCCACCCCAGTATCAACCTAGTAGCTTCAGAATAGACAGATGTCCTTCTGTATTTATAAAGCACATGGGCTTAGAGGAGGAGAATAACATGTTTTTTAAGTTATGAACAGAATTTTTTATAGACTACCATTAAGTAAAGAGCTTATTTAAGCATAAATTATGCTACCTGGTTGATTTATTTTGTCTAAGGTAAAGTGCTTCTGGAAAGTATTGCAAGGACTTCAGTTCTGGATGTACTTCTGCCCTTGAATTATCCAGACAAGTAATAGTACTTCATATATAAGACAAAACAGCTACTTACTCCTATTTGGAAAACAAGTAGTATTATATTTTGTAATCATCAAATAAAAATATAAAGGGCTGGGGATATAGCTTAGTGGAATAAGCGCTTGCCTAGCAAGCGCAGGGTCCTGAGTTCGATCCCCAGTACCACAAAAATAAAAATAAAAAATAAAAATAAAAATAAAAATATATTTTGTCCTGTTCTTAACCATTTAATTTACCAGCAACCTAAGACTGTTTCCAAAGGCATTTCTTTATAATTAGTGTAAAAACCTAAACGTTCTTATACTAAGAAATACAATGAAATGTGTATTTCTCAAGTTAATTCAAATGCCACATGATTCATACAGAACAAGCAAATGACAGATATGATGCAATGTCTTACCCAAAAATAGTTGAAAAAATAAGTCAATTCAGCTAAGACCCTGTAAAGTTAAGAGTTACGATGAGCAAGAAGTACTTCTAAAAGTCCAGGGAGGGCAGCCATATGCAAGAAAATGCTTGTTCACTGTTTACCTTGGTAACGATTCTGTAAGTAATGAACGTTTCGATTGTGGTAACGTGGCTTTCAGGTTCGTCAACAGTAATGAAGAGATCCTGTACCTCTGACTCCTCTTCAAACTTGATTTGGTTTATCATTGATAAAGGGGACGCTGGCATCGTAGGGCTGAAGGAGTTAATGTCCACCAACGAGGCATCCTATAGAGTAAAACATTCAAATATTAACATCAAATGAAAAACTATTAAAAATCTGATCCCTTAGATAGCATCGAATTAATGAAATAGTTCAAGAATAAAAGGACAGCTGGGCTTCTGGCTAAGCATAGTGAGTCAAAATGAACAGCAGCAAGGAAAGACGGGGGGCAAGGGGCTCAGCATCATGAGCCCTCAGGGAAGCATAAACCGAAAGCACAATGCAGTACTTCCCACCCACCAGGACAGAATAAAAAAATCAGAGACTGAATGGGAACACTAATCTTGATCATCAAATTGGTTGGCTTGGGAGACACGATGGTGACTAGCACAGCACATTTTTGGGTATGCTGGGTTGGTCATGTGGGTGTGACCTTGTCCCTGGCCCCTTCTCTGGGGCTGTTCCTTTGCTGCTTCCCAGATGCCATGAGGTGAACAGCGCTCTCCCACTACCCTCTTCTGCCATGCTACTTCTGCCTCTAAGTCAGCCAATATGAACAGAAATCAGCAGCCAAAATAAACAACTCTTCCCTTAAATTGTGAACGCCAAGTATTTTGTGAAAGCTGGCTAATACAAGAAGTGTTTGAGACAGTGTGAAGTGGCTGGAAGTCTCACACACTGCTAGTGGGAATGTGAAATCGCATGGCCATTTTTCAACAAATAGTTCAGTCACCGCTCAAATCGAGGTCAGGTGTGACAGCACATGCCTGTCATCCCGGTGCTTCGGCAGCTAAACCAGGAGAACCACAGGGAGGCCAGGCTGGGCGACAGAGTGGAACCACCACTTAAAAATCAAACGAACAAAAGAAGTTAAAGAGTTACCAAAAAGACCTTGCAATTCCATTCCACGCAATCTTTGCAAAAGAAATGAAAACGTATGTCTACACAGAAGCTGATGCACCAATGTTCACTGCAGCACTGCTCCTAATAAAGTAAAAGGAGCCCAGTGTCCATCAGATGATTTCGTTCCTATGAAATATCCACCATGGAATACGTATGGAGACTAACAGTAGATCTGTGTTTTGTTAGTGCTGAAAGACTGAGGGGTGAAAGGGTTGATAACTGAAAGTTACAAGGTTTCATCATAAAGTCAGAAAAGCACCCTAAAATATTCTCATGATGGACATATAACTCAGTGAATATCCCCAAAATGACTGAATTATATACATTAAATAAGTGACCAGTGTGGCGTATGAGCTATATGTGATTTAAAAACTCTTAAAAAATACATTACAAATACAGTATGCTAAACTGTTTTTACATTTGCTTCCTCATAAAATCTCACCCAAAAAAATAATGAGAAGGAAATAAACAAGAGGCTTAAGGTCCCAAAGATCCCTATGGTGTGAAGGTGTGCGTCCCCTCCGGAGTTCCTGCTGAAACTTCATCCCGAGTGTAGTGGTACCGAGAGGTGGGGCTCTCAGGAGATGCTTCAGGGACCCAGGTGAAGCCCTTGCAGATGGCACTGGCAACCTTACCCATGGGCTGCAGGGAACGAGCAGGCTGCTAGCTTGCTGTCTGTCTGCCTTGTGCCATGTGAGGCAAGAGCCACAGAGCTACCGTCTTAGGAGAGAGAGAGGCCCCTCGGCAGGCATGGAACTCGTCAGCACCTTGGCCTTGGACTTTCCAGCCTCGGGGACTGTAACTGGTAAGTTCCTACCTCTAAATTACCCACCCTTGGGTATTCTGTACAGTACCACAGACTATAAAAAAGAATAAAGAGGGAACTGTAACAGGTGAGACGTATGGCTGGGCGTGGCAACGCGCACCTCTAATCCCAGCACTGGGGAGGCTGAGGAAGGAGGATCATTGTGAGTTCGAGGCCAGCCTGGGCTACAAAGTGAGTTTAAGGCCAGCCTGAACTGCATAGTGGGGCCCTGTCTCAAAAAGATAAAACAAAAAACCAGTGAGATGTATCAATTACTTTTTAGAAATCAGAAATCCCATCATCAAGTACTAACTGAAACAGTTCAAAGACAGATGAGAAGTAACCTAGAAAAGATGTTAACTAGAAAGAAGTATATTAATGATGTAGAATCCCAGAAAGGCTACAGTATCAACAACCTTTGGGTAAAGGGATGGTGGGTTGGAAGTCCCACTTAACCTAGCTGTTCCCCTTCTGGGTATCTTCCCAGAAGAATTAAAGTCATACCACAGTGATATATGTGCACCCATGTTTATAGCAGTGCAATTTGTGAAAGCTAATCTTGGAAACAATCCAAATGCCCATCAACTGAGGAATATGGATAAGAAAGATGTGGTATTTTTATACAATGGAGTATTACTCAGCTAGAAAGAAAGATAAACTCAAAGCTTCTATAGATAAACAGATACAACTAGAGACCATACTCTTAAGTGACATAAAGAGGACCCACATGTGTAAACATCATATTGTTTCCCTAGCGTAAGAACATGCAAGAGTAAATAAAACCTAAAATGTGTAATAGATACTATGGATGGAAAAGAAACTGTGCAAAGGAAGGAACAACTGGGATGAGGGAAAGAAGAAAAAGAAAGTACTAAGACTATATATATACTGCTGATGTCTGGTGGTTTATTGAAAGGAACAGTTAATGCTCAATTTTTTAAAGTATATTTTGACCAATTTTGCATGCTTATATGTGATAATCTAAGAAACTGATGTGAAGACAACAATATGCAATATAACAACCATTGGTGAATTCCTACCATCCTATCTAGTGAAACTTTGCATTGTCTTTAGCGTTTTTTTAAATTATTATTTTCTTATTCTCTTCAATGGTTTGCTACCTGGTAATCTGAGCAACTTCATTGATGATAACAATATATAAGAACCACTGTTAATCCCTATCATTTGGTTAGAAACCCCAATATCTTAATTAATGTCCTTGCTTTGTGTGTATTTTGCTGTTGTTCTTTTTTTACTATTCTCGTTAAAATAAAAAAAAAGAAATGGTGGTAGAACCAAAACTAGGGGATCAGTTTAAAATCTAATCAAATAAAAAATAACTTCAGATTCACTCAGCTGCTCCATGAAATCAGGTGACATTCTTACCCCAATTCTTTTTTTTAAAAGGAGGAAAAGTTTATTTAGCTCATTGTTTAGAGATGTTTTAGTCAATAATTGGCTGTCTCCAAGGCAGGACAGCACATGGCAGAGGGGCAAATGTTTATGGTGGCAGAAAACAAAAACGAGAAAAAGGCGAGAGGTCCCGCCCCAATTCTGCAGACTACTGGAAGTGTGCTTTATGTGGGGTCACTAAAATGGAGGGCATCGGGGGCAGTGGGGAGGCCTGTGAACACACAGATAATGAGAAGAGTTCTGCATCCAGCCCTCTTTCTTCACTTGGCCCCAAGAACACGTGCCGGACAAGGTGAAACACACTGTCTTCACTACGCTGGCATCTCCACGGTGCTCTGGGTCCTTTCAGAGGAGACTGGTGTTCACAAACCAAAGTACAAGTGCTAGGAAATCCATGCATGACGCACAGACACACACATATGCCACATGCACACACTTCATCTAGATCCGCTCTGTGGATAGAAAAAGGTATGAAATGCTAAAAGTTCACAGGTATTTCCAATTCTAATTTGATACCCAGGGCTTCTGCTAGCCTTCCCTTCTTCCTAACTTCGTTCCCCAGGAGGAAGAGGCCTGGCTCCCATTCTCCTGAACACATTTACTTATTTGTTCAATCCCCTTGTACCAATTTCCCCATGAACCAGTTGCCCATCCACGGCTCTAACTGCAGAGGCCAAGGCACCTTCATTTTCAGGTTCACACTGCTTGGTGCCTCTTTGCCCCAACCCCATGAGCAGCTCCCTCGGCCACTCTGGTCATCTTTGCGTTTGAGTTCTCGGCTCTGTCCTATTTAAATAAACAAAAGGAAGACGTGGGTAAGGAAGTACTACACATTATTTTTTTTTACAAATAAACATTTTTAAAATGAAACAAAGGGATAATTTGCAGTCATTTTTAAAGTTCAAAGGCCTCATTCACATGTAAAGATAAAGGTAACTCAATACAATGCCTGAGTAATTTAAACAGTGCTAGTAATGATTTGTTCTCAAACATTTATTCTCAAAATGTATCTTTTGATACATTTTCTCCAAAAGTAAGAACATGGATATAGATGTTAGAATCAAAAGTTTCACCGACTGTGAAGAGAAAGACTGAAGTTAAACTGACATATTCAGAGATTAAATTTGAAACCCAGCCCATCTCAGTTCACCAACTCAACTGGTCAGTCCTGAGTGCAAAAGGAAGTCAAAAACAGACTCTAACCCTCGCTGCCGTTGCAGTCTGAGCAGGGAATGTAGAATCATTAATTCAGACTATGTTAAATTAAGGAGCTGAACTTGAGGATCTTCAAAATCTCCAAATGTATTACTACAGTACAATGTAAAAAAGGCAGTTTTTGTGAAACTAACGGAGGGAAAAAAGAAAGGAACTCATAATACGGATTTGATTTTCCCCTCAAATCCAACCAATATTGATGCTTTTGCGGCATCAATAATACCCAGAGCACTTCTCTGAAGTCTCTTTCTACACAGAGTTTAGCCAGGCAAACTCTACCGCAGCACACGGGAAACGCTCAGATGCAGTAACAGAAGAGCTAGTCTTGTGGGACAAAATAATCGAAGAGACCAGAGCGATGGGCCATTAAATTAAGAAGGTCAGGCTATTTTGATCACCAAAAGATCTCTGAAAGGTAAACATTTAGGCTCCCTCGGACCAAGGAGTAGAGGACAAATTGTGCGTCTGGGTCATTCAGACATACAAAAACACAGAGGTGATAAATGTCTTGAGAGAAAAATTTAGTGAAATAAATCATTTTACATCTCTATGAGATGAAACAATCAATGTTACCCATGATCAAATATCCTAAAGTGATCAGAAGTAACGTTTTAAAAGATTATACGGTAACTTGAAAAAAGTTTCACAGAGTGCTATGAACAGAAGTGGCAGGTGAGAAACTCTGAAATACCAGATTCTGACGTGTATTAGTGTGCGCACCACTGCGGCCTGGGAGGGGAGAGGGAAGGAGGGGTAGGGAGGGCGGGAACGAGGACAGAGGCTGTGCAGTAAAAATAATGGTAACAGAAGCTATTACAGATGTCGGTACACTGTTGACTCTAATATTTTTCTACGTGGCTTTCTGTATTTTCCAAATCTTATAACATAAACATGTACTATTTTGCAAGCAGAAACAAATGTTAAACCTGTTGGAGTAAACACTGCACACACGTGGCCAGACAGTAAGGACCGTGGAGGCGATGTGAGAAGAGCTGACGAGGGCCGTCTCGGCAGAAGATGTGGATCACGTTTTTTCTCTTATTGTATAGTTAGATAAAAAATTCAAAAATGTGTCAAAATCCAATGAAAATGTGATTGTTCCAATAAAGGAGGGGATGCTAACACAACAGAAAGGAATACTAATTAAGAGAATTCAGAACTTGCAAATAACTGTATGATCAGCAAGTACAAAAACCCCTCTCCAAAACCCTTTCGCATAAACAGTTTTTTTAAGCTGATAAATTTTAAGCCCATGGACTTAAATTTCACTGGCATTGCACACAACCACGTGCTCCGGCGTTCTTCCTACCCAGCTCCCAACTTGCCACAACCCACTTCCCTTACCTACTACGTAATCTCGCACTCTATTTCTCCGCTTCAAATGCACCCTTTTGTGGAGTGGGAAAGATCTGCATGAATTTACAAAGGATCACAATTCCAATGAGTGTAGTGTGGTGTCATAAAAATATGCTTCAATATCCAGCAAAGGAAGGAAATTACAGGCTGAAATTTAGCAACAGCTAAGATTTCAGTAGAAGGATTTAAATGACTATGAATCACTCAAAACCATTCTTAAAACATCAATAAAACTGACTACCCAAAATGTTTTATATTCACTCCCAAAAAAGGAAATAAAAATATACTGATAATATTTACATCTGAACATGAATAACTGATAAAAATAAGTGAGGTGATCCAAAGAAGCAATTAACCAAAAAGAACTCCATCTAACCTTTTGTGGCTGACGCTTTTCAGATACAACAGATCATTAATTTTTTTTTTCTTTCCGAAGATGTCACTGTATAATCCACTTTTCCTATCACTCCCTTTTCTCTCTCTCTCAAGATACATACCCACCAGCTTACAATCCTTTAAACAATCAAAGCACATCTTTTCCCTTTTTTCTTCAAGAGATTAGAGCAGAAAGAAATTCTCTGTATGACAAATCTATACTTCTTATATCCCACTTAAAACCGTTCCTGTAGCCAATGCAGTGAACACATGCAAATACACAAAACCAAGAGGACCCTGGGATGGCTTCAGGCTGAGATCTGAGTGTGTGTAATAGACGAGACAGTCCAATAGGTTGCAAAAATTCATTGTCTTTTAATCTTCCTCCAAAACACATCTACGGTGAGGAAAATCACTGAAGTAGAATAGATTAGAATGATGTTAGCATGCTACTGGAACTTACCACAAGTCAAGTGCAAATTTTCTTGTTATCACTTTTGGTTTAGAATAAGCATTTGTTACTGAATTGTGTGCCCACAAAATCGGTACGCTGAAGTGCTTACCCTGATTACCTCAGAATGTAACCTGATTTGGAAATAGGGTCTTTATGGAAATGATTAACTTAAATGAGGTCATTAGAGTGGTACCAAATTTAATATAACTGGTATCTTTGTAAAAATGGGAAATTGAGACCAGAAACATGCATAGAGGAAAGACGATGTGAGCGCACACAGGGAGAAATCAGCTACCTGCAGTCCAAAAGAGGCCAGTAACAGATCTTTCCTTCAAAGCCTAAAGAAGGCTGCAACCCTGCTAACACCTGGATCTTGGACTTATAGCATCTGGGACCATGAGTCAATAAACTTCTGTTCCAAAAAATACCTCAACTGTGATACCTTGTAACAGCAGGCCTAGGGAATCAATACCATATTTCTGCACCTGGAGTTGTACACAATAAAAATTTGAGGGTGGAAAGGTAGAAGAAAGATAAAAAAATTAAAATATTTCTTCCTTGCTCCATTAACTTTTTTACAGGTTAATAATCAAAATAATAATAATAATGATAATCAACTCCTGTAATGCCTGGGGAAAGACTCTGCCTCCTTCCTTTCATGGTTATTAGATGACTCTAAGATTCCTACTGAAATAAAAAAAACGATACACAGCCAAAATTTAAAAGTCATGGTTTGTCAATACCAGAAGACACACGTGAATGGTGAGCTATGACCTAAGAGCTGTCGTTCCTCTGCACCTCTCACTAAAATGCCACTCAGGAATGTCTTATAAATATAACAGGAATTACTCTGGTAGCACTAAATCGCATCCACCATCTGTGCACAAATGGCTATTTTCTTTTTACAAGTTGAGGAGGAAAAAACCCATGTGAGAAGTGTGATAAATCAGAATAGTGCCATGAAAAGGCCATGCAAATAAAATCGCTGATGCACGAGGAACACGTACACCAAGAGACATCTGGTAGAAAAGCAACTCTGAGCACAAGAAGCCTGAGAAATGTGCTGTGAAGAGGGACACTCATCGCGGCGGCCTAAACTTAGACTTAGCAGCTGTGTTTTGGATTACAAACCCTTCCAATCTGTCTGCCGATAATAATAATAATAATAAATGAGAAAGACCTTCTGCGGAACACTGCTGAAAATGTGACCGGGGGGAGGCGGGCTCTACGGTGTTCCACAAAGGGGCACGCAACACCCTAACCCTGTTTGACGTAACTGCTGTTGCTGTGTAGTATGTAAGCTCTCGTATGCGTATACTGTAATTTTTTCATCCATTCTTGTCTTTTTTTAATTTTCCAATGCTGCTACTTTGAATATACCTAACTTCCTCAGTTTTTGTGTACTATGGAGTTATATACTTACCCAAAGCGTTGTTCAGATAATTTTCCCTTCTTACCAAAAACAAAATGTTTTTAACTATGCTTTGTCCCTGCCAAAAATCTTACTGACAGTGTCAATTAATAATATTGTGTGGTGGGAGGAGTTTAAAAGGGAATTAGGTCCTGAGAGGCGCTGGCCTCTGAGCGCGTCAGAGCCTGTACCACAGGACTAGGTGAGCTCTCTGGGGAAGGCCGGCTCCTGCCCCACCTCTCCACATGCCCACTTCCCATCTCCTCACCAGGGGTCCGTGCCCTCCTCCGAGCGGCCATCGAATTTGATTCTCCAGCCTCCAGAACTACGAATCAAAATAAACCTCTTTTCCTTATAGATCAGTCTGTCTCATGGATTCTAACACAGCAAAAGAAAAACGCACCAAGGCATGGGATAGTAAAAGGAATGTCTACAGTAATGCATAGCAAACCTTAATCCAAGTTTTGATATGTACAAGATGTGGGAACTTGGTTAGGGCACTTTACTTTCCCGAGGTACAGTTTCTGACTTACAGCTCCTTAGAAAGCTTGCACCTCAGCTGGGCTCCTAGAGGATTAAGGAGACGACACTAAAACAGTAAAATGGCATGCATACAATATTTGCTAGGTGGCTTTACGAAAACCCTCTTACATGAACTTTATCAAAACACTGTAGAGAGCACCTGTTCCTTTTAAGTACGTAGGCATACTACTAGCTAGACTAAATAACTTGTCCAAACTCAAACCACCACTCATCAGAAGAACCAGGATTTGACCGCCTAACTCCTCTGTGATAAATGTGTAAAAAATGTGACACTGACTCCTTGAGAGTCATCACTGAACTTTCATGAAGTGAAACAGAATACTAAAGCAAGAGCAAACAAATGTCTCTGATCGGTATATCGCTATGTAATGCCCCAAATCTGAGGAAGTAAATTTTACTGTTCTATTTCCAGGAGTCTAACACATTTTCTTTAAGGGATAGACAGTAAATATTTCAGATTTTATGGGCCGTTTGGTCTCTGTTAAAACTTTTCAATTTGGCCATTGTTATTTGAAAGCACCCACAGGCCACACAAAAATGAATGGGTGTGGCTAGGTTCCAGGAAAATTTTACTGAAAAACTAGATGCCAACTATATTTCTCCCATGTTTTTGTGCCTCTTTTGCATTAAAGATGCTATATAGAAAGCATCACAATACAGTTAGATATTTTATACATATTTTTATATGCATTGTACTATGCCACAATAAAAATCATTTTGAAAGTTTAAAAAAGGTTCCTTCAAGTAGGATAAGGACATAGTTTTGATTACTGAAAAATTCTTTCAAGTTTCTTTGCACATCTTTCTCATGGAACTTATAAAGTCCTCTTTATGACATAAGCAAGCAGGGGATAATGCACAGATTTTTAGCATTTCTATTAAGGGCCTCTTTTACACTTAGACAAACACACACCCACAAATCAACGTCTTTAGCCACACTGATACACACTACTGCACATATAAGCAAGGACAAGGGAAGAAAAACTAAAATGCTAAAGACGAAAGGAATGTGGGCTCCTCCTAAGTGAGAGCTCGCACACCGAGGCAGCTCACACACATGCCTCAGCAAGAAGTCACGGTTACTGTGGGTCGAGGGCCCTGAAAGTCATGAACGCCAAGCCCACAGACGACAAGGGGGCAACTGAAACTGCCCTAAAGCCCGGGCTACTAGATATGCTGAGGACATACAGCCCCCTAGTTGCAGCAGAATGAGCCAGGAAAAATACTCCAGCCAGGACTTCTCAAGAGAGTCTGAAGGTCCGCACTCTGGTCACAGGACACTGAAGGACACTTCTGGGAGAGCGACAGGAAGTGGTTCCCACCGAGTGCGATCAGCTCACTGTGCACTGCACTGGGAGGGCTAACAGGCCCTGGAGGGTTTGGTGCCCTACTCCAAAATGTGCTCAATGCTGCCACTCCCGCGGGAAAGGGCTGCGCTCCTTAGATATGCAGCTCAGGCAACAAAGCTTAAAGTTTTTCTGAAGCAATTACAAACACACACACACACACACACACACACACACACACACACACGACAAACCACTACACTACTAACATAACTGCATCAAAAACTCTTATCCCTTAGTACTTCCAAAGTGACTTGAGGGAACCACATGTAATGACTCACCCAAACAGGGGGCTATGCACATACTGCAGCATTTAAGACTCAATGGCAGAATTCTACTACTCTCAGCAATGACCTAAAAACCAATCTTTTCAAATTATAAGCACCTTAACTCCTAAATTTTATCTCCATGGAGCCTCCTCTGGCACCATGGAAGGTTTTTTACACTTTCCAAACTTGAAGTAGCTGTATACATAGATGCCTAGACTATCAATATAGTACCGCAATATCATCCCTTAAATAAACATAAGGTTGGTAAAGATAGAAACAACTATATTTTTGTGATACCTGGAAGATCTTACTACAGACTCAAATTGAATGCTTATGTAAGTAAGAAACACTCATCTTACATACCATAGTCATGACTATCGAGAGTTTTCTAAGTACCTGTAACTGTGCTGTAGGAATGTATGCATGTGTTTTCCTTAATCCTGTCAATTACCACCCGCCGGATTTTGTAGACAAATAAATCTGTGGTATACGGATGAATAGTTCTCCACAAAAGCACTTACGTCCGAATTCACACAGCTAAGAGCGGCCCATCGCCACCACCACCAGGGGCAGGAGGCATCTGCTATACTCCTACACATTCCAAAGGTGTTTACCGGACGCCGGCCGTGTGTGTGGTACCCGGCTGGGGATCCGCACGCGCCCAAACTGGCTGAGCGTTCCTGCTCCTAGGGTGCCTATACCTCCGTTGGGTGGGGAGTGGGGCTACAGACGACAAACACATACACATTCTTCCTGATGGAGGTATGAGAGTAGATGCTGGTAAGTAAGGAGTACACTCCCGCGAAACCGAACTAACTCATTACTCGGGGAGGAGGGTAAGGCGGGGGCAGGGCGAGTGTGTCTGGCAGGGCCCTCGGGAGCTTTGCCGGTCAAGAAGTAAGAAGCAGCCAGCGATGCAAAGCACTGAGAAAGGCAGTCAGAGAACAACACTCAGAGCAGAAAAAAATGTAAAACGCTTAAAGACAGACAAATGGCTGGGTTACAGGCTGTTATACAGGAACAGCCACCAAAGCCCATTTTAACACGGTGTCAAAATTTCAGTTTTCACATCTCAGTCTAGTGATCTTTAGAACAGCGTGGGAGCACCCCACAAGGAACACTGCACCTGAACATCCAGAAGACATCTGCACATGGCTAGAGATTGCTAAGCACCTCTACGGTCTTACTCAGATTTCTAATGAGCACTTACCAACCAGCAGCTATTAATCATGACTAGTGCTGTCCAACTTATCTCCTTACAGTTGAGTAATATCTTACCTATACTTAACAGTTAAAAATGTATCTCTTTATTCAAAAAGACCCAATAATCTTGCCATAGACCGCTATTGAAGATGGCTTGATTATTCTTACTGTAAAGGAAGTATACTTCTTGTTTAACTGCCAGGCAATTTGCAGTGCATCTCTTTGAGGTAAAACAGTCCCTAGCTCCAATAGGTTTGGTCTGTTGTCTTGATATGGATAAGGGCCTGTCTCTGCGAAGAAGACAGGAGAGCTCTTTCCTCTGTGCACCAGCAAATGTTTTCTTTTCTCCCCTGCAGAAGTTATCTACCGCAGTTAGGGACTGGTCTTCTAGTTTGCGTTCCAAAATGAAGATGGCTATGGAGTAGGTTCAATGCCTGCAACAGAATGACAGCCCAGCTGCAGCTCTAAGTACACAAGCCAGAAAGAAAACTATTGTAGGTAAGGCACGGAGACCTTGAGGTTGCTGCACTGCAATGTAACATAGTGAAAGCTGAGGAAGATACAATTCAATTGGTTAAAAAGTAAATACAGAATTTGCTTATTTTTACTACAAGAAAATTAGGGATTTTTCTTTTCAATACTGGGAATCAAACTCAGGACCTTACTCTTGCCAGGCTGGAGCTGTGCCACTGAGCTATATCCCTGGCAGATGTTTTTTTCTAATTCTAAAGGTTCATAAACCAAGAATTTAAGACGTGGTTTTGATCACACATAAGGCTTTCACTGTAATTCTAAACACAGTTCTGTTTTTCATATTTCATTTTAAATGATTATACCATTTTCATTTTAAAACAAAAGCTTCTGGGCTGGAGGTACAGCTCAGTGGGCTAAGTGCTTGCCGCTGAGCACTAGGGCCCTGAGTTCGATCCCCGGTCCCGGAAAAAAAAAAAAAAAAAAAAAAAAGCTTCTATCTCTCACATTAAAAAGTATAAACATAAAATTACAAAAAGGAACATCAAACATCACGCTATATGAAAAAAACAAGGCATATTGTCTGGTTTATATCATACTGTATGATTCTATTTATATAAAACAAACTGAGGAGGAAAATATGCATGAACAAGAAAATGTAGGTTACTGGCTGTGGATAGAGGGTAAGAAAATCAGAGTTATAAGAGAGCAATGATAAATTATGAGAGCAATGATTGGAGAGATGAAAATGTCCTAAAATTATTTTTCAGGGATGGTTATACAACTCAGGTAATACTGAATATGCTACAGAATCATTTACCAAAAATGAGTGAATTTTACGCTGTGAGAACAAATCTCAATTTGGTTTTAAAAAGAACACATGTCAGCTTGACATGGCAGTGCATGTCTGTAATCTTGCACTCAGAGGCCGAGGCAGGAGGACTGTTGAGTTCCAAGCCAGGCTTGGCTATACAGTGATTTTAAGGTCAGTCTGAACTACATAATGAGACCTGACACCCATCCCTGCCAAGAAAAATCTATTTTGTTTTAATTCTATTTAGTTCAGTATTTCGAAAAGGAAGAACAATACAACACAGTAGAATCTGATTTTACTGAAATCAGATCATGGACAAATTACATACTGTAATAATCTAGTCTATAAATCTGAAAAAAACCCAGCTAAAGTCCATGCCATTCATGAATGTAAATATATTCTAAATACATAATTTAAATATTCTGGATTGAACATCCCTACTCTACTACCTTCAAGGAGCTTAATCTATTGGAAACAGACAAATAAACAAGTTTTACTCAAGAGAAATAAATACCTGCTTATCACGCAGAATATATTAAGTATTATGATATCCACACACTGTTACAGACAGCATGGAAAAGTAAGAAATTAATTCTACCTGGAGAATGAAGGAAGTTCTTAGGGATGAGATAGTTTCACACTGGGCTATAAATAACAGGAAGGATTTTGTTTTGTTGCTCCAACAACAATTACACAGAAGTAGAAAAACACAGAGTAAGCTCATATGGTGGCAAGCGGATCAACCCAGATCAGAGCTTCCTGACCAGTGGTTTTCAAACTGTAATGTGGGAAAAAATCACCCACCAGGGAATCCAGTTCAAACATAGACTCTGAGTCATGGGTCTGGCAACAGGTTAGAAGCCTGCATTTCTTACCAGTTCGTGGGGGATGCAACAGATCTGTGGGACACACTGAGTCCTGAGGCTCCAGGGGACGGATGAGTGAGAGAGAAGAGTCTCAAATGGCAAACTGACAGATGGCCACGCACGGGAGGCAGAGGGCGAGACGAACGAAGACACAACCAGGCTGTAGTAATGGTTCTCAGAGGTGATGACATACCTACTGATCAGAGCCCCAGGGAACAGGAAGGAGATCCCGAAGAGAACACGGAGACCCTCCCAGTACAGTCAGATATGAAGGGGGGTGAGTGGAAGATAAGCAGTAAGCTTTTATTCTAGACCCCTACACAGCCGTGCTATGAATAAAAAACGGAGTGGCACAGACAGTAGGCTTAGAAAGAGAAACCCTAAAACTGGAGAAATGGGGGAATATACTATAGTTCAATTGGAATTAATTTGAAGGGATGAGTAGGGTTGTCGAATTCATCCTTCCCACTGCTCCCTCAGTTAAATTTAGGAAGTTTTAATTCCATTGTAACACCCTCTTCCTGAAGAAAAGGGACAGTTCAACAGGCACACCCTCCCTTCCTTTCAGAAAGTTAGCCACCCAGCTTGTGCTAGAACATTTCAGTGACGGAATTTAAAACTACCCCAGGTAACTCATTTAACTTTGGAACTTCTAATTGGAAACTCGTCTTTAAATTGACCTGAAATGTATTACAATTTTTGACCGAGTCACCTAGTTTTGTCCTTCAAAACTGTAAACATTTAATCCACTTAGATCATTATTACTCTTTATACAGAGTTGTTCACAGAATTAACCCAAGTCTTTTCCAACCTAAACCACTTAACTTCCTTCTCATACCGTTTTTTTACAGGCCCTGGTTGCCAAAATACATTATCAGTGAAATCTCTTTATTTTCCCCCATAAATGTCCAAGTGTGTGACAAAACAGTTGCTACTTCCCTGTCATTATAAGACAATACTAATAGACAGCCACGCTAAGCTCAGATAACATCTCAGATTTTTATGGCAACACAACATTCCAAAGAATGGGTAACAAGGCCTTAGTATTTGGAGATGAGATATCTTTTTGTATTTCTCGCACAAATCATCACTCTTTTTTTAAAATACTGAGGGGAAAATGCATCTTCAGAAGTTTCATGGACAGTGCAGAGTACAGTACAATTAATATTCCATATGATCTTGAAAATATGGTGCTTGTTGAGATTCAGTATCATGCTCTTTTCACTTGAGTATATTGATCTTTCAGGCATTAAAAACCAGGAAGAACTGGGTGTGGTGGCACACGCCTGTAATCCCAGCACTCAGGAGCCTGAGGTAGGAGGATCTACGTGTGTTCAACACCAGCCTGCACAACAGAGAGACCCTGTCTCAAAATAAAAATAAAACATAAAGCTTATAATCCACCACTGAGGCTGAGCAAGAGGATTACAAATTCAAGCCCCATCTCAGCAATTTAGTGTGACTGTATCAAAACAAAAAAATAAAAAAAAGAGCTGGGGTACACTTCAGTGGTGGGGCACCCCAGTACCACCAGAAGCAAAACACAAGGAAACACACAATGAATGTTTGCACATAAAATGGTCTTGTCTTTTCTTTCTCAGACAGGGTCTTGCTGTGCAGTGCAGGCTGACTTTGAGCTCACTTTGTATCCCAGGTTGGTCTCAAATTTGCAATGATCCCCCTGCCTCAGCCTGCTAAATGCTGGGATTACAAGTGTGCACTATCACACCCAGTTTAAAATGGTCTTATAAAAGGCTTCCTCAAATTTATTCTGAAGTTTAATTTTACTATCAATCACATATGCTAACTCAAAAAGAGAATATGAGGAGTATTTATCTTCTTCATGTGGGAAAGAATATAACAGTATCTCACGGCAGAGTGAACTTTCAAGTGGTCAGCCCTGCTTTGTTATATTAGTCCCCGCTCTCCTCTCCCTCTTTCTCCCTTTTTTAGCCATCAAAAGCCTTTGAGAAAGAAATGTGAAAGCCTTTGAGCCAGAAACAGGAAGGTAAAAAAGGCGGAATTAATATAGCAACTCATGTATCTTCATTTTTACTATTTATCCTCATTTTACAAAAAGAGCCTGAGACATTGACATTAAATAATTTGCTCCATGAAATAAAACTAATAAGCAGTGAAGCCAGGATTTCAAAAATTTATACAGGCAACATACCCACAGATTCTGCTCCTAACTACCAAGTTCATGTCTTGATTGAGTTTTTGCTTACAATGACTGAGTTTTGTTCAGAAGTTAAGAGTTATCCCAACTGCATTTCATATTATGCTCTCATACTCAGTATTGTAACTTACCAAAAATTGGAAGGCTGCTTGTGTTAGGCTATCAGTGGTGGTAATGGTTACTACTGCTATATAACAAACCATCCTAAAACTTCGTGGTTTAAAGCAAGTTTGTTATTTAATATTTTATTATGTTCAGTGATTTATTGAGTCAGGAACACCAATACCACACAGCAAAACTGGCTTGGTTTTCTTCTTCATAAAACAGGGAGTCTCAACTGAGAAGATCTGATGGCTGATGGCACCCACTGCTACAGGCCAAAATCAGACAGACATCTTCAAGCCACCCACTTAACAGGATCTCAATATAACCTTACAGCATGGAGGGTTTAGGTTACATTTCTCCCACAGCAGCTTTAAAGGGCAATGTCAGTGGGTGCGGTAGCACAGAGCTATAATCCCAACACTCTGGGAGACTGAGGCAGAAGATTCACAAGTTTGAGCAACCTAGTAAGACTCTGTATTAAAACTCAAAAAGAAAATTTAAAGGGTGTAGCTAGGAGTGTAACTCATTGTGAAAGTCCTGCATTCAATCCCCAGTATGGAAGGAAGGAAGGAAGGAAGGAAGGAAGGAAGGAAGGAAGGAAGGAGAAAGAGAGGAAGGGAGGGAGGGAAGGAAGGAGGGAGGGAGGGAGAAAGAAGAAAGAGAGAGAAAGAAAAGAGAGAGAAAGAAAGACAAGAAAAGAGAGAGAAAGAAAGGACAAACAGACAAAGCATGCAAACACAATGAATGACCACTGGACAAAGTGATTCCTGCATTTCCTTTTGTGATCTAGCTCTGGAAGTTGCAGGGCATTATTTCCACCATATAATCACAATCCCACCAATTTCAAGGAGAGGGGCAGAGTTTCCAACTCTTTACAGGAGTCTGATTGCTCTATAAAACAGCATATGGAGAGGGAAATATTAGTGTGCCCATCTTTACCCACAGCTATCCTCCACCCCAAGAGACTATGTTCTAACTACGAACTCCTTACTTCTACTGTCAGCCCTCACTCATCTATTCACTGTGCCCTGGTAGGCTGACCCCTGGATGACATCAAAATGGCATCTAGATGGGGGCAGAAGTAGGGAAGCCAAGGGCAGCAATGCTATGTGTACGTCTAGATTCCCCCTAAGAGCCTTATGCACACATAGACGGGGCTTTGGGAAGGTAATTGGACCATGGGAGCTTATAGCCGGCTTGCTATCAAGAGGTAGCACCCGCTTGGAAGAGGTGGGTGCCTGGGGTTTTATCTCCCTGCCCATCCCATCCCCTCCCTCTGTGCTTCCTGTCTGCCATGCCACCCTCCCTTGGAACCACCTCACCATGGAGTGCAATGTGAGCCAAAGTAAACCTCTCCTTCCTTAAATTGTGGGTATTGGGCATTTAGTCCCAGTGACCAAGAAAAGGCCCACGACAGAGTTTGCTACAGGAAGTGGAGTTACTGCTGTGACACTACCTGACCACGTGGTCTAGACAGCACCTCTGGAACTGGTTTGAGGGAAGAGTTTGGAAGTTTGCAGAGGCTGGCTGGAGAAACAGCCCCATAACACTGTAAGCTGACCTCCTTTGATGGGAGATTCTGCCTGCACAGCGATGCAGAATGTAAGACGTGTAGGGCCATGGATGTTTTCACCTACATTTCAGAAGGCCTGGTAGGCCAGACAGTGTCCCTGAGAGGGCAGAGCACAAAGCTGTGAGAGACGTCAGGAAAATGGCGCTGCAAAGAACGTGGAACATCTGCTGGGAGAGACCACAGCGAGGCAGCAAGGCCAGCCCAAGAGCAGCCACGAAGGCTACCGCCGGCTGAGGCATCTGGAGCTTTACCCTCAGCGCAACCCTCCCCGAGTCCTGGACATGGAGCGCCAGGGCCTAATGTTTGCTCTGCTGAGTTCTGATCCCGAGTTTGCTGCCATTCTTTCTATCCCCGACTCCTCCCTTTTGGAATAAGAATATTTACCCTGTGCCTTTAAACGCTGACAGTCTTTCATTTTCTTTTTTAGTTTCATAGAGTGGCTTACAGATAAGAGTTTGCCCTACGTCTCAGAGAACACTGTGGACTTGGACCTTTCAGCAGTGCTGGAACTGTGAAGACTTTAGCTACTGTCAAGCTGGACTAAAGCCTTTTGCATAAAAGGCGTGTGTGAGTCTTTTCGGGACCAGTGGTAGAAAGTTTTATTTTATATCTAATTGTCCCCCAGGAGCCTCACATGTTCACAGGCAGGACTTCTGGGGGAAAAGTGGATTACAGGGGCTTATAGCTGACTTGCTGTTAGGAGGTGGGGCCTGGTCAGATGAGGTTTGTATCTGGTAGCATGACCAGGAAAGAATTTTCCTCCCTCCCTAGCTCGTCCCTTCACTCTGTGCTTCCCATCCACAGTGCTCTGTGCCACAACACCTCTCCGCCATGCCATCCCACCTTGGAGCCAGCTAACTACAGACTAAAATGTGAGCCAAAGTAACCCTCTCCCTTAAACTGTGCGCGTTGGGCACTTTGTCCCAGCAATGGAGAAAGTGACTAAGAGGAAAGCCATATGCTCAGGAGACATACTCGCTCATCCCTTCCTGCTTCTGCTACCACACTGCTGCAGTAGCTACAACCTCCCTGTGACCCAGAAGAGGCAGAAGTGGCCCTTCTCCATACCTCCAGCTCTCACTGGGTCCCAGTGACACCAACTCCATCCCTCGTCCCTTCAGAGCTGGGGTGCTACTGGCTTTCGGTTTCTCTGAGATTCTAAGTATTCCTATATACCTTCTCTCTCCTTCACCCACCTATAAATCTATAAAGAGTCCTTGCATTAAAATCTAATTTCAACCACTAGAAAGAATTCTGATATTTAGCATGATGATGACTGATACAGGCACGCAATAGAAACTAAATGTAGAATGAGAGACAAGTGTAAAAAAAAAAATCAGTAAGAGGTTTCTGAAACCTTCTAAGACTTTGACAGAACTGTCGAGTAGTATAATTATGCTCCTCCATCACCACTACAGTTTGGATATGTATGAACCAAGAGTTCATGTGTTGGGAGCTTTGTTCTCAATGTACTGACTTTGAGAGGTGGTCAGAGGATTATGTGGGCCTACTGGAAGGTCCACGGCACCACCCACAGGGGATGTCAGCAGGCCTCTTAGGACCTGAGCTAATTCTCAGTATTTGCCAGCCCCCCTGGCTTCCTGACTGGCCCTGGCATCCCTTTGTCTTGCTCATCTTGCTATTGTGATGCCATCCATTGGCCATCCATTAGCACCAGAGCTAAGCTGATGTTGGAACTACCCCTCTGCACCTCTGAAACTGGGAGCTAGGAAACCTCTTTCCTTATAAAGTTACTGCACTATACCTATTTCATTATAGCAATGGGAAAACTGGATGTCTCAATACTATAACTGCACTTTCACAAGTAACCTTTTCTACAAATATATGAATTACTTCAGACCCTCCTCAAACTTGTCTGCTGTCATATTTCTGATCTACCATTTAAAAATCTTAAGTTTTTCATTATTCTTACAAAACATGTTACCTTGTTGTCCATCTCTCTCTTTTTTAAAAAATGTTTATCAATGAAATACTAAATGAATCACTTGATGCCTTTGTTGGATATTGAAATTAAAGCTTACTGGCCCATACCTTCCAGAACTTTCTGTTGTTCTTTTTTTTTTTTTAAATATATAACCTATCTCTAGTTTCCAGGCACCAGTCCATTCCGTGACTTCTCCAGGATAACTGGTGACGACAAAGCTCACAATACCCGAAAGTTTCCCAATTCCCTTAGGGTTCAGCAGACAAACTCTGGCACAAGAAGTAAACCCTTGTTCACTTTGCCTTTTGCACTTAACTGCCACTGTAAAACTTTTCCTCTGTTTGACTTCTTCATATCATTGCTTCTGCTTTCCTCCCTTCTGCTTTCTCTGCACATTTTTAAATCACTGTCCTCTGTGTTCTCTCTGGTCTTGAGATCCGGCATCCTGCTCTCCATAAGGGACATGAAAGCCCAGAGCACCACTCTACTTGCCAGCAACTACTGATTTCTGCGGTCGGTCCTTTAAAGTTTCTCGCATATCTGCCACATGGACTAAAAAACTGCTACAGTAAGAAACAAATGTTGCATTTTACTCAAAGGATACACAGCAAAGCCATCCTACCCACACAGGCAAATGTACTTGCCACGTATTTGTTAACATGTTGTGGGAAGAAAAGGAATAATTAGACAAAGTTCTTTTTCTTTGAAAAGCTTCTGGAAGGGGGTGCCAGACAGATATCCATAAAATAAGGGGTAAGGTGACTGCAGATGCGAATGCAGGCAGTCTTCACATACAGAAAGAAAAGAGCAGTCAGTTTCAAAAGTAACGGAAGATGGCATCACAGGGTCGGCTGGGTGGTGGCAGAGTAACAGGCCAAACAGAGGAGAGCTTCCTCAATTTGCCTGTCTACCTATGGATAGCACTGAAAAGTTTAACTTACTAAAATGTATAATTTTAAATTTTCCAACCACAGTATTCTTTTCAGACTTTAGTCAATAATTTATCTTTAAACCGTGGAGCCCATTTCCATAGAGGTAGATCTTAACTTTAGCCCTTAACAAACACAGTTAACACTACGAAGCAGGATGGACCCAGTGGGAGAGCTGAGGTTACACACTTTGGGAGGCCATCTTTTCAAGAGAATACAAAATTACCAACAAATTAAGAAATTATGAAGAAAAATAAAGTTTTATTTAAAATGAGCAACGAAATCTCAACAAATGACTGCAGGCACAGAGATGCAGATTTCTTATTCTGAAAGGGTGTTAGGCCACTGACCAGGAACGCTCAGGAGAAATGATTCTGGTTATAAACTGTCCTGTGCTTTCCACCTGGAACACCTACAGTCCAGCAATCCGCACCACATCCGTCCACAGACCTGAGCAAATGCACAGCTCTGCGGCTTCAGTTCCATCTGCCATAGATCCAACTCTCACTGCAAGGTCCCATTAAAACAGTGAAGAGCCAGCCGAGACACTTGGACTCTGAGGAAAAGGAACGCTGAGCAAGTTTAAACAATTCCAGGTTGTTTTGATGTACAGCTGCCACAGCTCCCAGCACCCCAGCCCCACCCCAAAGTTGTGGGTCACACGGGGCATAGGTGTGTTATCAAGACCAGTTCATGACTTAATGGGCAAAGTAGAATAGGAAAGTAGAGCTTAAAGAAAAATAAAATCAATAGGCCAATTGTCCTTGATGTGAACGACAAGTACGTGTGGAATGCAGAAAGGTAACGTTAGCCTTTTACAACTAATCATAAAATGATTTCAGGGCTTTATAATTTAAATAAATGGAGAAGTCAACAGCACAAATCTGTGAGGCTCTGTCTGAACATCGCGAACACAGCTGGGCCTACTATTCCACTGCACAGGGCAAAGACGGGTTTTAAATATTTCTCTACGAAGTCGGGGTGCACCAGTTCCTTTCCAACCTCTGCACTCTCCGAATAAAGACCTGGTTAAGTAGGTTGACAGCTCGGACTACCACTCCAGGTAACACCTAACTTGCACGGGGTTCTGGGTAAAGAAGAGTACTCCGATCTGAAGTCTCCCAGTAACAACTTGAGAAACTGGAGTGACAATCGCGCCACAAGGTATTTTTCTCCTCCAACCCTTCCAGAAATTACAAGTGCACCGGTTTCCACACACCCAGTCCACACTGGGCCCGCCCGGCCCGTCCCCGCCCTCTGATCGCAGCGCCGGCCCAGGGCAGCCTCGGGCCACACTCGGGGCGGGGGCCGCGGGCGGGGCGCAGTCGCGCGTCCGAATGCTCAGCCCGTCCCGCGGGCTCGTGTCCCCGTCGGGTCTCCGCACACCCACTCCCTCCCTCTGGATCTGGGGCTCCCCAAGGGTCCGCGACGCTGAATCCGGCGCCAGCAGCCCGGATCGCAAACAAATTCTCCGGGGCCGACCGCCTGTCCACGGGTTCAGGTTGGCCACGCCGGGAGCAGCGCGCAGGGCGGGGACGCGGACCGCCGGGCGGGACGGCCGCAGAGCGCTCGGCTCGGAAACTAGCGCAAGTCTAGGGCGGGGAAGCCGAGGCCCGGCCGCCGAAGGCCGCGGGCGAGAGGGCGCGGGCGCGGCCGGGCGAGGTCCCGCAGCCGCGCAGCGCCGAGCCCGACCCCGCGCCGCGCCGCGCTCACCTTGCTGAACACCTCCAGGTCGTCCTCGTCCGCGTCCAGGTCCAGCGCGGCGGCCCGCAGCGCGGCGCAGGGGCCCGGGCTCCCCGCGGCCGCCAGCTCCGCGGAGCGCGCCCGAGCCGCCCGGCGCTCGCCCTCCATCCCCACGGAGCGCGCCCGGCCGCCGCCGCCCGCCCGGCTCCCGCGCGCGCCCATTGGCTCCCGCCGTGCCCCGCCGGCCTCGCGCAGACGCGGAACCGCCGGGCGCGGCCCCACCTGGCCCCGCGCCGGCCGGGCTGGAGCGGGGCGGGAGCGGGGCACTGGGCGACCCCGTCCGCTCCGGGGGAGCCGCCCGGCTCCGCGACGGGGCTGGGGCGAAGCCAGGGAACGAAGCGCGGACTTCGCGGGATCCAGGAGATAAAACCGAGCTTTTCCCTGCTTCTGGTGCCGGCTTTTCGTCTGGGTTGTGAGTTTCCAGTCTGTATTTTCTGAGGCTGGTGCAAAAAGTGGAGGACTTGGAAACCGCCTCTATTTTGTGATTGATTTTCGACCCAGTGACTGGACTCTGCGGTCGTTTCGCCGTCAAGCCAAGGAAGTTGAAATTTTCAAAACTCTGTGCAGACGCTCTCCAGCGTATCTCTCCGCCTGGAAGTCGTCCTAAAGTTAATGAGCAGGAGCAGTCCTGAGCGCCAAGGACAGCTAGTGAGACTGCCCAAGAAACAATTTTCAGTCCCTGCACTGCCAAGGCAAAGCTGTAATTACTTAGCTAGTTCTTATTTTTTCTGAAAATTCCAAAAGTAATGGAAAATTGAATGCAAATGGTCTTTTTAAAAAACTATCTTCTTATGTTATTTTTCTCAGCTTCACCTCTTCTGTAGACCTTGATTAAAATTTTTTAAGTAAATTATGTATAAGAATTCCCTTTTGGGGAACTGAAGGATATTTTCGTTTCTGATTACAAGACAAAGCTTCAATACAATCCTCCTAACTACCCCAAGGTACCTCCGAATAATTTCAGGACAGGAGCTCCCTGCTCGGTCAAGTTGGTCACTGTCCAGTGATCACAAAGGCCTGCTTCTGCGCGCTGTGCTTCCTGTGCCCAAATGCTATCTCCTGAGCATCCTTCAGGGATGCACTGTACTCCCATTGCCTTCAGACTTCCAGAATGACATTGTGTTCCCAATTTCTTATTTCATTCCACTCCAACTTATAGGTTGCATTTGTTTTATGTGTGTCTTACTAGACTACATTTTTCAGGTGGGGATTGTACTGCATATTAGTATGCAACAATGTCAGATGTACTCACTTCAAAAGGTTCTACAATAAAGTCTAGGAGTGTAAGTTATTAAAAGACTTCAGCCAAGGAGATAGCTCAGCGGCACAATGCCCACTTGGCAAGCACAAGGTCCTGAGTTGGATTCCTGCTACCCAAAAGACAGACTTCACCTTCATATTGGCTCCTTGTGGCTGATAAGGAAAACTCAAGTTTTCTTAACTGCAAACTCCAAACTAGGAAGTTCTTAATGATATTTGATTCACAGAATTGTCTCAGAAATACAGGGAGCAGACTCAGAAAATGGAGAAAACAAACCAAGCACCGCAGCTTGGATCTCAGCCAAGGCCCTGCCGCGGGACCACTGACTGCTAACCGCTGATGCAGATGGTGCTGCCGCCTTTGCTTGTTACTTCATAATGCGCCGCCTTCGCGTGCTGCCATGGGCACTGGAGACCAGGGTGCCCTCTCTGACTTCAGCTCTGCACTGCCTCTGAGAACTCCACTATTGTTATTGCCATAAAAGTGTCCACACAGTTCCATTCTTCTGTGTTGTCCTCGGTTTAGAAACCAAGGATTTTCCTGCTTGGCCCCACCCGGCCAGGTACCATGAAGATTCCTAAGGCAGAGAAAGTTCTAGACATATAAAGGCCATGTTCATGCTGGTCAATGGAGGGGTGCAGCATGGTGGAACAGGGAGGAGGAGAAAAGGTCTCTATGGTGATTTCCCCCTTTGGCTGGCCAACAGTTACCTCACATTTATATATGGCCCTCACACCTCTCCTGAAGAATATAGGTCAGGTGTGTCTTAAGTACCTAGATATACAGTCCATAGCTCTTGAAAGAGGAAAACCCCATATGTACTCATTAGTACAGCTCAAAATGTAATTGGTCATATTCTTCCTGTGGTCTTAGTTACCCATCAAATTGGGACTCTTGCTGTATTCATTAGTGGAAGAATTCGGAATACAACAGTAAGACTTCAAACTACCAATTCTAGCTGGGTGTGGTGGTGTGCGCCTATAATCCCAGCACTTGGGAGGCTGAGGCTAGAGGATTGTTTGAGACCAGCACAGGGCTATAAAGTGAGTTCAAGGCTGGCCCGAACTGCATAGTGAGACACTGTCTCAAAAAGACAACAAAAAAACCCTACCAATTCTAAAATTTTGACTGCAAGTAAAATACCAAAATGATCCACAGCCAGCCCTAACCCTTGTACCCTAAAATCTTAAACTTATCATTACTCCCCACCATGTGCCAGTACCACCTAAAAACGGGCAGCAGCAGCTCTACAAACCTACTCGTTCTATAAACGGAAGAAAACCAGTGAAGACAGATCCGCCTGGTGGCCAGAACTCCCAGTGGGGCCTCTAGTTACATACTGCATCAGGAAGGAGAAATGGCCAGAAAAACAGGTCTATATTAACTCATGGGTAGTTACAAGTGCAAGCAACAGTTGGCTGGCCAAGGATTTGAAATGAGCAATATCACAATTGGATGATTAATAATAGGGAGTTTGGAAAAATGTGGCTGGACTCTTCAGCATGATCTCAAAGATATTTGTGAATGTGAAACACCCACCAAAAGGCCAGTGCTGGAGAAATGACTTCTAGTGATCATATGGACAGGCATACACACTCTGGGTGTCAACCATTTTCACCAGACATTGCATCCTTTGTGTACTAGGCGCATGAACTGAGAAGCTGTGGTGACAGGTGGAGTGCGGGCTTGAGCTCAGCGACATGCACATCTATGTACCAAAGTTAAACTGATGAGTGCTGACACTGCGTACATATCAGTGCGAACAACAATAGGGGGCCCTCAGGACAGTGAAATGCCTGGTTTGTGGGGCCAAGCCAGCCTTTTCCTATGAGGTTGATGACCCTGAACTCTGACCTTGTGGATTGGGTGGAGATTTGTCTTCACTAAAACTCACACATTCAGGATATGGTATTATCTCCCTTGCCACTAATATTTGCCAACACCACCGTCCAAGGAGTAATAGAATGTCTCATTCACTCTCATGGCATTCCACATAGCATTACATCTGATCAAGAAACATTTTACAGCAAAGTAAGAATTTGTAGGCTCACATGTATGAAGCCAAATTTTCTTACCATGCGTTCTGTCACCTGGAGGTGGGTGGACTGGCTTCCTGAAGACTTTTACAGTGCCATTTGGGAGATAACAACCTGAAATGATAGGTTCTGGCTCAGAGGAAATAGTATGTGCTTTATATCAACACCTACTAAATGATATTTGTCTCCCTCCATAAGTGGAGGTGAAAACAAGGGCTCAGGAGTAAGAGTGACATCGCTTACGGTTATCCCTAACAACCCACTTGCAGACGTTTTGCTTTCCATTCTCTCTCTTCTGACCCAGAAATGGCTCAAGTCTCATTTGTTCTTAACTCATTGGTTAGAATAGATCACTTGACTCCACTCAACCTAAAAGGGGTTACAAAGTACAGCTGTACTCTGTGCTTAATATCCGAGGGTCAGCACTGCTTGAATGGCACAAACCACAGTTGTAACCCTTAAGCCATTAACTGTGGGTGATTAACACGAGGCACAGACAAACAAATGCAGGGACCATAACCTCCACCCTGTGGTTAATACGCAATTATCTACAAGTGGACAGTTTTTTACATGAAATTTCTTGCTGGCTTCAAGAATTCAAGGGTGCATTTCAAATTATTAACTTCAATTTTCTCATCAACAAAGTCAGATAATTAGTAGTAGATACTTCAAAGGTTATAAGGATCAAAGAAACTAATATCCATGAAATCATTTGTGAACTAAATAGCTATATAAACCTTAATGGTTTTATTACAATTCCATTAATATTATTAGTATTATATGGTTGCCCTGTAATATTTGCCCTGTAATTTTGCTTAGAGTACTAAGCAGTAAGATTGGGATTAGTTCCTATAGTGTTGTACAATACTTTGTAGCTTTGACTAGAATGTGTGTTTTTAGAAATGTGTGTTTTTAGAAATAATGTGTGCTATTATGGTGACACTGGCAATTTTAAGTCCTCTATCATTTAATGAAATAAATAAATAAGAAAATAAAATAATAAGGCAACACGAATTTAAATACTGTAACTTTAACTCATAAAATCCAAGGAAGTAGACATAATTTCATGATCTAAGGTGGTCTACTCTTCTCTTAAATAGAATATAATAATGCTGCTATCAAAAGAAGAATCTAAGAATGATTATTAGTCTAAATAAAAAGTAAATTTGTTATATAACAACTGAAAGTACAAAGGTTAAATTTAAGGCATAGTATGATCATTGTTCAATGACTATGATTAGTTAATTAGTTTTACAAGTGGGCTAATTTCAAGAAGCTTAACAGTCCCAGATTTGTTTCCCATGCATTGATGTTTTTAACTAAAAAAAAACTTTCAGTTCTTTATAAAGCTTTTGGAGCCACCATAATCTGTTTCTGCAGACAAAGCTACCAGGTGGACCCTTGCTATCAGGAACTTTTGCTTAAGTAGTACCACTATAATCAGAATTTATCTGCAGTTCTTTAATGATATTTTCTTTAAGAAAACTTTAGAAAAAGTTGTCTCTACAAATTACATTAGATATGTTTGGGGATGGCTTTAAATGCAAGTGTTATAAAACATATAGGACTATACAACAAAAACAAGATTAATGCTTTCTTTTTAAAAATAATATCTTTATTTGAGATATAATTCATATCCCATATAACCCATCCATTTAAAATAAACAGATCAATGGGTTTTTTTTATATATTCACAGTGTTTTGTAACCATCAGCAAAATCAGTGGAGAACATTTTCACCCTCCCCTTCCCCCCAGAGCTCTATCCCCATGACTAGCCATTCCCACTTATCCCCAAGGCTCCAGACCTTGGAACTTCTAATCTACTTTTTATTTCAATAGATTTTTCCTGTTCTGCATATTTTACATAGAATCTATAATATGTAGTCTTTTGAGACCAGCTTCATATTCTTGGCAAAATCTTTTTCAAGTTCACCTATGTTACAGCATATAACAATATTTCATTCTTTTTATCGCCAAATAATATATGATTTTATGAATGTATCAAATTTTATTTGCATTTTTGTTGGCTAATTAACATATATGTTGTTTTCTCTTTTGGGCTATTATTAATGTGGTTGTGAACAATTACAAGTTTTTATGTGGCTGTATTTTCATGTTTCTTGGGTGTACATCAATAAATAGAATTGCTAAGTATATAATAACTCTATTTTTAAGCTTTTGAGAAAATGCTTGGGTGCTTTGCTGTACCATATTACATTCCCACCCACAAGGCATAAAAATTCCAGTTTATCTACGTCTTTGACAAAACTTGCTGCTGACATTTTTCGGTTATATCCATCCTTATGGCTTGAAGTAGTATGTGTCATTGCAGGCTTGATGTGCCTTCCCCCAATGGCTAATGACCTTCAGAATGTTTTCATGTGATTGTTGGCCATTTATATCCTATATGCAGAAATATCTATTTAGATCCTTTCCATAGTTTTGAAATATTTGACTTTTTACTATAGTAAACATTCTTTAAATTTCTAGATGCAGATCTTTTATGAGATATACTTATGAAAATGTGTGTCATATTCTGTGGATTGCTATTCTAGTTTAAATATAAAATGACCCCCAAATATCTCATATGTTTGGAAAGTAGTCAGGTGACAGGAACTGTGCAGCCAATAGGAGGTGGGGCCTGGTTGAGGTGAGTCGCTGGGGTGTGACCCGGAAGGGTATATTCTTACCCTGGTTCTTCTTCCTCTCTCTGCCTGCTGCTGAAAGCTGTGGGGTGAGCAGCCATCATCTGTGGTGCTGCTCCACCATGGTGCTCCTGCCAAGCAGCCAGCAGCCCGTGGACCGAAACTGTGAGCCGCAGTTCCTCCTTTAAAGTGTGCGTCAGTGTCACTTCTGGTAAGTCTGATTCGCTTATTTTTTTCTCTCCTTTTTCTGGTGCCATAGCTAAGAAAATATCTGCCAGATACTGTGCTGTGATTAAATGTTGTGATCCTCAAAATCCTCAACCCCAGGTATTCAGTATTAGATGGTGTGGCCATTTGGGTGTGATTAGGTCATCAGAGCAAAATCCTCATGGATAAGATTAATGCCCTTGTAAAAGGGACTTCAGAGAATGAGCTTATTTCTTTTCCTATGTAATGTTGCTGATATAGCACTGTAATTTCAAACCTGCTAGGTGTCAGATGTGCCAAGTTCATGTCCTCTGAATATCGAAGAAAGAATTCCAAGGTGTAATGGTGGTCAACAGTAGGAAATGTTTCTCAAGAGATGGCTCCTGGGAGACAGGAGGGATCCTCAAAGTGTATTGCCACTAAAGCACTTTGTCAGGGGTGATTTATAAACCAAAGTCACAATGCACACACAACATGGGTCAAACTACAATCAAATATAGCTACTTAGCTAATATTGCACCAGTAGGGAAGTGACGTATATAGCGAGGGTATATATGGCTGGCATCATGAACCTTGGCTTAACTACGTCTTCTAAAACAGAAACACTTTTGGGAAGGGATAGGTCCAGATGTTCTGGTCATGCACATCATGCTTGATGCCTGTCTGGAGTTAATGGTCTAGGTGGTACTAGTTACAGAATAATCTCAAGTTTTTGTTTATCCCATAGGGAGGTATGCAGGCCTGGCCAATGTGTCTTTATCTTGGGCCTGGCCTTTTTTAGATGCTCTTCCTGCCACAATTCTGATGTCTTGGTTTTTTTCTGCTGACTTCCTTGAGAGCCCAGTCCTTCTCTGACTATATACAGTATATCTATCTAACTTACCTACTTTTAATATTACAGTGAAAAAGACAATTGTTCATGAACTGGTTATTAGGCCTTTGCCAGATACACTGTCTGCCAACATCTTGATCTTGTAATTTTCATGCTCCACAACTGTGAAAAATAAATTTCTATTTGTTAACTATTCAGCCTGTAATATTTTGTTATAGCATCCTGAATGGATTAAAACAGAAAATTAGAACTAATGATATAGGAATGATATAGAAGCATTATAACTCCCAACTTGCTAGATGTCAGATATGTACAATTTGTGTTCCCCAAAATCGTACAATGAATTCTAGGAACAACGGAGGTCTAGAGTAAGAAATTTTATTGAGTGACAGCTCCTGAAATCCAGGAGGGGACACGAGTGGGTTGCCATGGACCCTGCTTTTCAGGGGAAGTTTTCTACAGTAAAATTACAAGGTTGATACAAGTTGTACTAATACTGTGATCAACCAAGAAGTTTACAAGTATAGTCTTCAGGCATTGTTGATCCAGTGGAGAAACACACGTGGCAAGTGTACATGGGAGGAACAGATAACTTTTCGGGAAGAGGATGGGTCTGAGAGTTTTGGTTACCAGCTGAGATGACTAATGTCTATCCAGACTTTATTACGTCAAGTGTTACCAATTATCTCATCCCTTGCAGAGGCATGTAGGCCTGGTCATTTCATCTTTATCCTGAGGCCTGGCCTCTACCGGATGTGCCTCTTGCAGATGCAGCCATAGCTGTAATGCGCTCTTCATCTGTTGTGTGGCCTCTCTCAAGGGCCCAGCCCTATCTGACTGCCTCTTTTATGTCTACCTAATGTACCTATCTATAATATTCCCCCCTTCTGAAGTGGTCCCCCTAACTGCCCTGAAGGGCAAGGGACAAAGACCACTCTGGGTACTTCTGGCTGAAGTGGGTTGTAGTTGTGATTGGCAGTCAGAGAAACTCTCCAGGGTGTCTCTGTAAAGCCCCTCAGTAGATATCAGGAGTTCTCATCTTGAATAGGTGTATAATTTTTACTCTGGAGGAGACAAGGCCAAAACCCCAGTTCAGTATGCATGGCCAAATAATAAGTTCAGCAAGACTATCATGAATACAACCAACAAATATTTCTACCAGGAAGCGCCTCCCAAAAGAGGAAAAAAAAAGAAGTTCCAGGGTACTTCACAATCTGACATGGGGATAACCTGTCATTTAATACCTTGAACATCCATTGGGATATTAGCAGAAGGATCAGGAATGTGCACACAACATTCAGCTTTTATAACTGCGCAAGTTGTACAAGTGCCCCTTTGTGCTGCTGAGAGAATGTCTAGAACCATTCCGTTTTGGAGGACAGCTTTCCTCATTAATTTTACTTCTTCATTTGAGAGAGAGCAACACCAGTTGGGATGTTATTTGAGGCCCATTGAGTATAGTTAGGCAAGGCCTCAATAAGTCACATGATGTCCTCTGATCCGAGGAAGGGACAAAGATAAAAGCCAAATGATCATAGCAGTGAAGCACAGCTCTAGACGCCTGATGTCATAGACTGGGTAAGGTTTTGCAGGTCTGTCCATAGTTTTGTCATTCTTGCTTTGTACCCATGCAAATCTCACTATGCATCTCTCTATCCATCCAGGGACTAGCCATGGCTACAGATTGGTGCCACAGGACCAATGAGTGTCACTGGGGGTTTCTCATCTAATTCCAGAGCAGTTATACCAGTCTTTATTCAACCTGTAAAGTTGTGATGTGTATGTACTGTTAAAGAGGTGTCCATCCCAAGTACTTAGCAGAGTTAGGACAATGAGAATAAGAGTAATTTCTTTGCTCCCAACATAAGGGGTCCTTTCTACTCAGTTGTCCTGTAGTTGCAGTTAATCACACATAATCACTCCATTTCTGAAAGTAGCCATCTTCATACCTATGATTATCAGTTCTCATGATATTTAATAAAGGTTCTACTAGTATATGTAGAGACTTTGGTGGCATTTTTAGAAAAAAAATCAATTATGTCTAGGATCATTAAGGGTGTAGTTTATAGGCCACTCAATTACCTTTAACAGTGGGTTAAACTATGAACCACTGAACTTTTTTGTGTCTCATCAACATAGTCTTATAGCTTGTTCCAATCAACTCCTTGCAGTGAAGACACCCACTACAGAAGCCCTGATGTACTTGAAAGGGGAGCAGGCTACATATCCAGCAAGACATTTGTCATAACAACTTTGCATATTCCTGTGTCCATACTAGAATAGAATTGCACTCTCCTTTAAGCAGTAAACAAATTAGTAAAAGGGTTAAGAGTAACATCTTAGATCACCTACCTGAAGAGTTTGTGGTTTTTTTTTTTTTTTGAGCAAAAATTTTGAAGTTTTCTGTGGGTTCACAGGAGTATTGAGATGGTTGCTTACACTCAGTGACATTCTCTGGTCCCCAGGACTTGCGTCTGGTGTGATGTGTCCAGGAGTACAGGTCTGGAACCTTGACAGCTGATGGAGTTGACAGCATCACAGTGTATGGTTCTTCTGAAGTAGGTCCTAGGGAAGGGGATGATGAGGGAAGAGACTTTACCAATACTAAATCTTCAGGTTGGAATATGGGATTTCCCTTTCTTTAGGCTGAGCTTCCCTTGGCTTTTGAAGTGTCTGTTGGAATTTAGTGATTGAGGTGACATCTTTTAGTAAGGCATCTGTTTCTCTATTGAAGAGAAAATCATTAATGAGAAAAAGGCATCCATAAAGCCTAGACTTCAAAGTGCATTTCTTAATTTGATAAGAGCTGAAGGTGGTTAAGTGAGGCCACTGTAGGTTAGGATTGTCAAAGGCAAAGGAAGCTGTATATAAAGGAGTATAAAAGAAGACATCCTTTAAATCTAACACTGAAAACCAACCAGCATCATCTGGGATCTGAGAAAGGAGAGTGTACTTGTTCTATGCCATCGGGTAGGTTGACAGTGCTGCCTCATTTATCAATCTAAGGTCCTGTACCAACCTACACTCTCCACTGGGTATTCTAATTCCTAACATTGGAGTGTTGCATGAGCTATTACAGATTTTAAGTAAATCTCTGCCCTTAAGTTATCGATTATAGGCAATAATCCTCTTTTAACTTCAGGCCTTATAGAGTATTGTCCCCAGTGAGGAAAAGTACTAGATCTTTGGGAGATATTTGCGCCTAGACAGTTCTTACTGCTCTACATATTCTAATTTTAGTTGCCCATGTTTTAGAGTTTATTTCTGTCTCTGTGAAGGGAGGCACTGTTCCTGACCTGGGTGCACATATATTATAGTATTTAAACAAGATGAGTGTCTCTCCCCAGGAGAAGAACTGGATCTTCAGGCACAGTTAAAAGGAATGAGTGAAGAGAAAGCTGTCTCAGGTACAGCCTCAGGGTTGTGAGAAATGCTGATAGCCCCTCTCCAGTGACTCCTTTCACTGGAGTAGAATGGCTGGAAGGAAGGCCCGGGTTGAAAAGCAGGACTGAGAGACATGCACCAGTGTCCGGCAAAAGGCTGGCTTCTTTTCCCTCCACAGCTGTGATTGCCCAGGGCTCCTCCAAGGAGGCGGCAGACTGGCCAGAGGGAGCAGGCAGAGTGCCTTGGAGCCCTTCAGTCTTGCCGCACATGCTGGGAAAATGGGTCTGATCCTTGGGTCCTTCACCCCAACCTGCAGTCCAAATACCAGTGCTCACCTTTGCCATCAGGGCATGGCCTGAGGGCCTCTTACCTCAGTCCCTCACCTCCTAAGGCGGCCTCCTCAGGCTTCCCACATTGGCAGGTGAGTTCAGTCCTGGAGCTCTTCTGGGAGCCCCAAGAGTCAGACTTGGGGTCTACTCCCTTTAAGGCTGCAATGAGAGCAGCTGTACTCTCTTGGTCTCTTTGTTTTCTTCCCTTGGCCACTTGCTAGTCTCGATTATAAAATAGCAAGGAAGCAATTCTCGCTAAAGTATCAAGCTATCTGGAGCAAAAGCCATCTTTTATAGCTTTTTCACAATATCTGAGGTGGACTGAATAATAAACTGGTGAATAATAAACTGGTCTTTCCGAATAATCTGGCCTATCAAATCAGGATCGTTTTATCAATGCCTCTTATAAATGATCTAAGAAGGCACAGGGGTTCTCATCTTCTCCTGATAAATAGTTGACAGTTTAAAATAATTGAATGGTTTAATTCTTGGCCTTCTTAGACCTTCGAGAATGGACGTCTGAAGACCTTTTCCAACCTCCTGTCTGCTTCGTGGGCCAGTAAGGAGCCTGTGTAGCGACTGCTTGGACTCTAGTAGGAGCTGGCTGTTCCCCTGGCTGACTGTGTTCTGGACTTCCAGAACTAACAATATTCATCTCCACATGTAATAGCTGCTTGTAATGCTGCTTATCTCTCATTAGAAGTTAATATTTGATTTAAGAAAAACATTACATCTTTCAAGTCTAATTCATAAGTGTAAGTCCTCTAAAGACCTCGATGTACTTGTCAGGCTCATCTGAAAACTTTTCTAGGTCTTGTTTCATCTGTTTGGGGACGAAGGACACGTGAACATGGGTATGGCCAAAGGTGCCATTTGCTTCCTGTAAGGGGGGTTGTCCTTGAGAGGCAGCTAAGAGTGGTATATCTCAGCTGGGGCTTTCAGCACAGCTGGCTTAGAAGCCCTACCCTTGAAGTCCAAAGCATAAGGTGGGTGGCTCAGGCTCCAAAGGACAAATGGGGGAAATCTCATGCTCAGTAACAGTGGAAGAGGCTTTGATTAAAGTAGCCTTGAAAAATCTCATACTCAGGTTCAGTCATAGAAGGCGAGACTTAGATTAAGATTATCTTGGAAATCTCATCAGCAGCATCCAAAGGACAAAGGTCAGAAGCCTCAGGCTCAATGATAGTGGATGTCTTAAGGCCAGAGGTATCTGCCTTGCCTGTGGCTTACATTTACATTTTGTACATAAGTAAGAATTATCTCTTAATACAAAGAAAATCTGAGCATGAAGTAATTTTGACTATTTTTCCTCTCACAGTACAATTCTAGTTGTAAAATAGTATCATAATCAACACTTCCCTCTGCATTGCATTTTGGCTCTAGGGGGTAGACAGGCCTTGTGCAGAAAAATATTAAACCACTCTTTCAATATATAAGGGTTAAACAGTTTTCCATGCTTTAGGATACATTCCAGAAGGGTAAGAGATTTTGACATGTAGTCTCCCATCTGAAACACAAGAAGAAAATAGGCCTTGCTTTTAGTTCTTACTTGATTTCCATGTCCTTTCAAGGTGTCCCCGAGGTGACCTGCTCCAGAGCAGGTGGTTGCCATCTGGACAGTGGTCAGGAGATAGATCGGGTCAGACTAGCCATCCTTACCAACTCGTGCTCCTGTCTCCCCCAGAAACTCACACTCCTAGGTCTGGCATGTATTTCTAAAGGCATGCACTACAATTGATTCCAGCTGTAACAGTCAGGCTGAAAGAAGGAAGTATTGCTAGCAAAGCCAGTAATCAAGAGATCTGAAGCACTGCTTTCCAAGGTGAAAGAGAGTGAGGTAAAAAGATCAAAGTGCAACTTGGAAGATATTGAAGCACTTCCCAAACTCAAAATCTACTTAAAATTTCTGTTTCTGAGGCTCACAGCTTAAGCTTATACCTGTTGCCTAACAACCACAATTTACATGTTAGTAAAGGCGCATTTATTAGTTTTCTAAATGTGCATGAAAGAAGAGAAAGGCTGACCGAAAACCCTTCTCTGCTCCTAGCTAGCATATATAAGGCACAAGTGTAAATAGTTCCTCTGATAGCCTTCTAACTCCATGAAAGGCAGGCAGTTGTTGCCAGCTACCTCAGCCTGACCTCCTGGAGGGAGGGGCAATGTAGCTAGAATAACAACTTGTTAGATTTGACAGCCTTGCTGCTAGAGGGGACTTTGCTGCAAGATAAATTATACTTTGAATATCACCCATATCTGAGGTGAATAAGGCATATGACTTTAGACATTTAAGTGATGTTGAGATGAGTTAAAGCTTTTGAAACTATTGAGATTAAATAATTTAAATTTTCACTTAGAAGGACATGTATTTTGGGGACAGAATTTGAATGCTTGTATGTCCCCATATGAGTTATAAGAAAACTTTACATAAAAAAGAGGCATATTTGTATAGGGATTACACTAAATCTTTTGATTTGTAATTTGTAGAGAAAAGCCTTCTTGATACTATTGTCTTCTATCTTAGATATCTTTCCATTTATTTAGGCCTTTTAAATTTTTAAAAAAATATTTAGTGATTTTCAGCATATAGTTTTAAAATTTATTTTATTGAATTTATTCCTAGATATTTTATGCTTTGTGATACGGAGACAGGAGACTAGGGTGTGGCAAATCTGGCTGGGGAAGTAGACGTGACCTGTTAATTACAAGGCTTTGGAACGCATGTGCAGAACATTTCCAAAACCCTGCATGTGGACTTCTCATGAGAACTCAAGCAGGTTTTCAATAGGATGACCTAGACCGGATGTTAGTCTGAGGCATGGGATCCCAGCACTGCCTGTCAGGACCTGTATGTAGCTCTTCATTATGTCCTTAAGATGTGGGTGACATAAATAATACAGACTCCAAGAAGTGGTTGCTCTCATCGCTTTCCTCAAATAGCCTGCCTGTGTCCTCCAGGGTGATTTTACTCTTTGGCCCAAGCTTGCTCTGCAGAACCAGTTTCTCTCACACACTTCACTGTTACTTTTACAAATAAATTTTGTCATCACTTTGTGCTCGTCTCATTCAATTCTTTGTTCTAGAGAAGAAGAACCTGGAATCCAACTCCAGAAAGATATCCAAGCACCACAAAACCCAGTAACATTTATTTGGTGAGCCGCTTTTAGAAGGAGCTACTCAATAACAGTACTAATGTAGATGAAGTTTTATTCTTAATTTTATTAAATAGAAATAGATTTTTAAAATATTGAGCTTGTGGGGGCTGGGGCTCAGTGGCACAGCACTTGCCTGGCAAACTCAAGGTCCTGAGTTCAATTCCTGGTACCAAAAATAAAATAAAATAAAATAAAATATTTAGCTTGTATCCTTCAACTTTGCTTATCTTGGTTCTTACTTCTGACAGTTTCTAAATAGGTTATTTAAGATTTTCAATATACAAAATCAAGTAATCTGAAAATAGAGGTAGTTTTATATCTTCTCTTTAAGTATGGATGGCACATTTGTTTCATTGTCTTACTGTAATGCTTACTGTAATGAATATCATTGAAGAAATAGAATCTATCTGAAGATATTTATTATAACAAACTGCTTAACAAGATTGTATAGGAAAAGTCCCAATATCCATACTTGGCAAACTGGAAACATAGGAAATTCAATTTTATAGTCTTAAAGCCTGAGGCCCTAGACTCGAGTAGATATTTCTATTTGGATCCAAGGACAGAAAAAAATATCTTCATCTCAAAGTCAGGCATGTAGGAAAAGTTTTTGCTTACACACTAACTTTTTGGCTTTATTTAGTTTTTTGACATGAAAAAGGGCTATTTCCTTTACTCAGACTTCCATTTCCAATGTTCATCTTATTCAGAAAGATGCTCTCACAGACATATCTAGAATAATACTTGATCAAACGTTTGGATACCTCCTGGTCTAGTGAAATTGATATGCATAATTAACTAACACAAGACCAACGTTGTCAATTGGGCACTTGAGGAATCATAATATAAAAATATATTTGTTCTTTATCCAGGATTTTTGACGACAGCTCCAAAAAACTTTGTATTTTCCCAAGTGATAAGACTGATTAAGATGAATGGACCTTGTTTGGTTACTCATGGAAAATCCCTTTCATCCACGCCTGAGTTTATGTTAATAGTGTTTTCTGGAATCCCCTGAAGATGGGAGGCTGGTTGCCTGAGAAACCAATCATGTGATCACAGAGGTAGAACATTAAACCTCACACCCTGACACCCAGAGAGTGAAGAGGGATTGGAGATTGACTAAATCCTCAGTGCTCCATGTTTTAGTTGACCATGCCTGTGTAATAAAGCTCTAAAACTTGCAGAGGAGGAGATTCAGAGAGGTTGGTGAGCACATGCAGCTGCAGACAGAGTAGCAGGGTGCCCCCGAAAAGGCAGTGGAAGCCCTGTGCTCTCTGCCCTCATAACTTGTCCCATGTGCGTTTTCCACTTGGCTGCTTCTGGGTCGTATCCTTTGTGACAGACTAATAATCTAGTGAGTAAATTGTTTCCAAAGTTCTGTAAACTAAGGGCAGGGTCATGAGAACTTCTTTGTAGGCAGCTTGCATAAATGTTGTGGGTAATTTCAAGATAAACTACTGCAACTGGCATTTGAAGTGCGGGAGGAAGTCCTCTGGAACTGAGCGCTTAACTGGGGTGTGATTCTACTTCCAGGAAGTGTCGGAATTGCACTGTAAAAGATCTAATTGCTGTCTGCTAGAGAATTTAACTCAATTATTTTGGAGTAAAAAGCACTTCTTTTGTGTCAGAAGTGAGGTATTGGGAGCATTGTGAGGTTATTGAAGAAATTCAGAGATGCTGTGCTTTTCAGAATTTATCTACCTCTCCTCCAACCATGCTTAATTTATAACAAAAACAATAAAAAACTCATAAGTCTATGTAACATGCTACAACTCTCCTGAACACAACTGTAAATGTACTTACCCTTTTCCTAGAAGAGAAGAAATCCTCAAGGATTGATTACTCTTCTCTTCAGTAACGGGGTTAGTGAGCTTTCAGCGTTATGGCAAAGCACTAGAGATAACCAGTTGGCTCAGACTCAGATTTCAAACCATAGTTGTGTGTACCCATTGCTTCCAGCCCCACGGCAAGGCAGAACATCACAGTTGGTAACACACAGTGGACACGGCTGCTCACTGCATAGGAAGTAGAAAGTGAAAGACAGAAAAGGTTCGAGGTCCTGGTGTCTCCTTCAGTGGCCCATCTGCAGTTGCCCACCTCCTCTCACCTCCTCTCACCTCCTCCTCCACTCCGTAAAGATTCTATTGTGTCCAGTTGCAGAGTCCATGGGCTTTTTCTCCAGGTTCTTGGTGTCTCAGACCAAAAACTGGGCCAGACACAGAAAAAACAATGAAAGTGTGCACTTCCTAAGGTAATAAAGAAGCACACTTTGTAGGTCAGCAAAAAGGCTCAGTAGCCTAGAAATAAGGAAAAAGAGCTTCTTTCGTACCTAAAATTCCTGAGTTGTCTCTCGTTCATGTGAATAAGACATTAGGAAAATCATTTGATCAAATAATCCATTGGCATCACAAGATGTATAAACTCCTCTATTAAAAAACTCATTTGGTTTCCTCTTACACGCAAATGAGGAATCCAAAATCATGTCTTTGGATTGGTTGTGGCCCCATGCAAATGAAAGATTGAGAAGAGCATCTTCTGATTAGTTGCTTGAATAGCAGCAGATTCTAATAATAGATTGCAAATAGCAAGTTTATGATTAGCCCAAAATAGAACTTTTCTGGTGGGTTCTGTGTATGGTAATGATGCCATCATTACTCTGGGCCTGTCCCTCCCTCTGGAAGTGTCCTTTACCTTGCTGTCCTATCTGTCACCTCCCAATAGCACATAGTCTGCAACAAAGCCTTTAACAGGTACACTTCTGGGAGAGTTATCCAAGCCACAGTATTGACCTATGACATAAAGCCTGTGCCATGAAATTACAGACTTTTAACACTGTACTACAAACTCCAGACATCTTATGTCACACAGTAGTACAGTAAGAAAACCAAGATATTTGCTTTACACACACACACACACACACACACACACACACACTTAAAAGAGTAAAAAGTCACAGCTGGTATTTATAACTACCTGCTTCTGCTCCCTATTCTGGTTGTGTTTGTTTTACCTGATGAGGTGACTCAAATCTTGACTCCTGAAGGGTCTGGATAAAGTAGTGTTTTTTCTTTTAATTTATTTTTATTTTTTATGTGGTTACTGGGGACAGAACCCAGGGCTTTCATATTGAGCTATATCTCCAGCATCTCCTCTCCCCACATCACTATTGAGGCAGGACCTCTCTAAGTATCTAAATTTCCTTTGCTGGACTTGAAATTGCAACGCTCCTGTCTCAGCATCCCACAGTGCTAAGAATACATGCCCGTGGCATCACATTTAGCCTGGGTAAAGTCGTCTTACCTGTCTTGAGTTCTTTTAGTTTTTCATTAATTGTAATCACTGGAGTAGTAATAATAACTCCTTGATCTGTGAAATTGCCTGTCTTCCAAACATATTCTTCCTTACTTTCATTGTGGAAAGTAGTTTCCCTTTGATGGCTTGTTGAAAGAAATGTGAAAACTGTTAGAATCATATCAGAAAAAAAAAAAAAGAATCATATCTGAGTCACCCTGAAATATACCCCCCAAGTAGACAAAGCCAGGAGATTATGAAAGAAGGACTATTATGCATGGTTGCCTAATTATAATGTCACAAAAGACTCTGCCTGAATCATAAACTTGCAAGGAGGCCCTTATGACCTTATGCAAAAACATACTTCCACAAAGGCATCTGCTTTGCAACCGTCTGTCCAACCTCAGACCCATACCACTCTTGTTATTAATCGCTGTGGCCAGAGATTGTTGTTTCAAAATTTGTGATGTGATCCTCCTTGTTTTTTCTTTTAAAACTTCTCTTAGCCTTGATGTTTTTTAATACACCCATGGTTTACTATGACATGGCTGTTCCCCTTGGAATGTTCTGATGTTCTCAAATAAATATAACTCTTTGAAGAATCTTTGTTTTACTTAGGTTTTCATTAGTATCAATAACCCCAGCTGGCACAGTAACTCCTTTCTTTGTTGATTCAGAGGCAGAAGGCAGTCTTCACTTGTTCAGTGGAATCATTGTGTTTCCTGGTGGAAACATTCCTGCCTTTGTAACTAAGACCACTATTCCAATGAGGGACAATGTGGGAACAGTTGGCAAAAATCTTGCTAGTGAGTCGCTAAGGATAGCATTCAGGTGATTGCTGTCACTGGATTCCTCAACCTGTGCATTTTACTTATTAGGAGAAAAAGCACAATATACTGGCTTTTGATTGGTTGGGGGCATGTTCCTGACAATCTTGCCTCCATCCAGGAAGGTACTTCTACCTAGTTGGATTAATAACTGAGTCTTTAAAAGATCACTCCATCATTCCATCAAACTAGCTGCATCAGGATGGTGGAAGCATGATAAAAGAATAAATCCCATGAACACAGGCTGATTGGTACACTTCAGTTGCTATGAAGAGAATTCTTTGACCCAAAGCAATGTTGTGTGAAATACTATGATGGTAGATAAGGCATTCTGCTCTTCCCTGGACAGTTTTGCCAGAAGCAATGCATGCAGGAAAGGCAAATCTGTATTCAGAGTAAATATCTTTTCTAATAAAAACAAATCGTGCCTCTTCCGTGATGGAAGTGATCAAATGTAATCAATTTGCCCGATCACCCCAGGGAATGGTGCCACATTGGGGATTTGCGTTAGTCCCTGCTCCTGGAAGATTGGGACTTAGCAATATCTGTAGCCAGACTGGCATGGTGAGAGGATGTCCACATTGCTGAGGCCATGTGTAACTTCCATTCCTTCCACCAGAGACAATTTTTTCATGTCCCATTGGACTATGACAAAGGCAGTTGACTGTATCATCTTACCCACTTGATTGTTAAAATTTCCCTTTGGCAAAGTTACCTTTTGGTGAGCATTCAGACCAGACAAAATATCTTCATTATGTTTTTGTCTGTTCAGAGAGATCTATCTTCATATTTTCCCCAAATTTCCTTGTTGCCAATTTTGCAATCATATTCTTTCCAAGCATCTGACCACTAAGCCAAAACCAATGGCTGTCATCCATGAACATCTATATATGGCAAGTCTTATCACTGTTCCTTCCTAACAAAGTGAAGAATGAGATGTACTACTTGAATTTTTGCCCACCGTGAAGGTTTTCTTCTTGGTAGGCATTTGTTCCAGTCAGTTCATTAACTGCTTGGATGAGGCCCTTCACACAAGCAAGGTCAATCTGCCTCATTCAGCCTATGAGTTCCCATTTAAATGTTACTTTTATCTAGAAACACCATCACAGACACATCCAGAATAATATGTAACCATATGCTTGAGGACTCCTTGGACAAGCCAATTTACACATTAAATTAATGGTCCCACTTGTCTAATTGACTGGGCCAGAATCTCTAACACAATGTCAACCCTGACTGCAAATGAGAGAACAGACATCTTTGCCTTTCTTGATGTTCCTGGGTGAGGGGTCTCTAGATCCTTGATGTCTTGAGCAAAAATTTTGGCTAGAGACACACATAAGGCCACACAGATGTACATTTATTAAAGGAGGAAAACAGGGTAAAACTGGAATGCTTCATAATGGACCAGAGGATAAGAGGAATATCCCAAATACCTGGATTAACTTCAGGGTAAATAAGTCACTGGGACATCTGTCCTGTCAGAAACTCACTTGGCCACATGCCAGATATAAACTGTTCTATCAAAATATTCTCTTGGGTTCTCACCAGATGTAAGTGAAAGATCAAAAATAGCATTTTTGATTGGCTGTGAACACATATAAATGAAGGACTGGAAAGTGCACCTTCTGGCTGGTCCTGCAGACAGTGCCAGAGTCAAAAGAAGGACTGAAAACAGCACTTTTTTGATTGTTCCACAGTGCTCAAGAGTCAGAAGCCTGACATCATTTTGAGCTCTGTGTTCTGTGCATGTCTTCTCTTTTTAGAAAATATTTTGCTCAACCTCTTAGTCTTTAATTTTTATGACCTTCTGACATATTCTACCCAGTTGACTGCCAGATTTGCTCCACCCCTAATTTCTATCTCACTAATATTACAAGAAAATATTCAATTTTTCACTAGAAAGTTTGATCTTAGTTGTGTGGACTTCATTGATGGCTTTATTGGGCTGAGATGCTTTGTTAAGTGGCTTTTTTTTCCTCTTATATGTGTTTGGGATTTTCTCAAACTTCTTCTGTGTGGATTGAGAAGGTATTTGCCCTCACTGTACAGAACTTCTGCCCCATGCCTGAGCAGTGTGAAGATGATTCAACCCACCATATTCTTGACCTGTCATAAAAGAGAGCGTCTCTGCGATCAGGAGATCATGAAGGAAAGGATCCCCTACATCTTGGCTTTACTTTTCTGGAATTTGGCCTTAGTGACAGAAGAGGAGAGGGAAATAGGAGTGTAGGTGGCATCGCCTTTGCAGGGAGATAATGTAGCCTTTGAATGTGTCTGAGGGGAAAGGGATCTTTTGTCTTCAGCGTCACGTCCAGCTAGAAAGGCGCTCCTGTCACCGCGAGGCAGGAGTGGGAGGGTGTGCAGGAGTGTGCTGCGGCTCCAGTGCCATAGGGTCTTCACTGCTCTTATCAGCACTTGGTCTGTTGTCCTGAACAAACCCTTCTTTGTTGGCTGTATTGCCCCAACTTATTTTCTAGGGACTTTTCTAATGGAAAAAAGAAAACAAAATTTCATAACAAAATAATAGGAAAATAACCATAGTTAAAGAAGTTTAAAAAGTTCTAGCTTAGGGCTGGAAATATATAGATGTATCAATGATACATATTTTCCATGGTATATATGTATAATTTTCTACAAAGATGTGAGTGCACAAAAACATTTTTAGCTTTTTCTCAAAACCATCAAAGAATTTTAACTTTTCTTTAAAACTTAAAGGAGAATTCATTCATGTTTTCTTGGCTTATGAAGGATTTCTTAAAGAAATTTAGGTTTCTTCTGTCACCAAACAGGCTAACGCAGTCTGCATGTTTCCTGAGCACAGTCTTCCACTGTTCTGCTTGTCCTTACAATTGCTGTCTGTATGACCCTCCTCTGTCTCATCAGATCCTCCAGTGACTGTCTTATTTATTTCTGCCTGAAACAGAAAAGTCGAGATCAGACTTTTTGTTTCTTGTTCCAGTCATTTTAACACTCAGACGCGTTCCCCTCTTCTCTTCTTTTGCACACATCTCCAGTGTCTCTAACTTCGCCTTTGGAACTTTGTGCTGTTGGCAAGAAAAATCACTGACCATGGCAGATAGTCATGCATATAACTTCATAGTCATCACCTCCACTGGGTTATCACTGATACTCAGCTATTCTGCTGCTACATTTGTTTAACCAGCATCTTGTGACCCTTACTTGTCCTGCCTTCCTCCTTACTCACAGCAGGTGACGTCACCTACTGTTTTATAGGGGGAACAGAAGTTCTAGTTTTCAAACCTAGACTAATTCATTTGTGTCTACATATGACCATTCTTCCTTCTGTAATCAAGTATTTGTCTTTTAAAATCTTGAAAGTTATTGATCCTGGATGATTATCTGGAACTGTTGAGCCTACTTAGAGACTGTTAGAACACTCACCCTGAAAAAAGCAAAGCAAAACAAAATTCCCGATGTTACAAAATTAGCAGACTGAAAATTGAAAAATATGTGAGTCCACAATGACAGTATTATTTTATCAAGTGTATTGCAAATAGCTGTATCAAAGACTCAAATTATATTAAGAAATAACTGGTTAGTGTTTTTATTAAGTTATTTGAGTTAACCTTTTTCTTGTTATTGAAATTGCAAAATATTATAAATTCTGGGAAATGCTCAGTGTAAGAGTGGTGTTAGGGATTCTATCTCTGGTACACCTGAAGATGTGGCCCTTTGGGAACCAGCTTAGTGTGAGAGTGAGATGGGGTGTTGTCATCAGCTCCCCACATTACACAGAATGAAAGCTTCTTTGTCTACTCTTATGAGGTTGCCAAGGCTAACGTCCTTCATTTCTAGGTTGTTAAAGACCTTCAGGCCACCTACTTCATATGTTTTGTATGCCTAATTCAGCTTTTTTTCTGATAAGAGAAGTTGATTTGAAATTCCTAATCTACTATTATTGCAAATAGTTACTAACATAAGTATTTAAATTTAAATTAGCTTTATTGAGGTATAATTTATATTCAGTACATTTCACAAAATTTAAATGTACACTTCAGTGAATTTTGACAATTACAGACAGTTATGTAACCACAACTAAAATCATGATATAAAATATTTCCATCCATCAAAAATACTGGTATCATTTGTCATATAGAAAACTTGAAGTTGCTATATGTGACTTAAAACCTTACTACGTTCTTTATATATGCATATTATCTAGCATTATTATATGCATGAGTAATTTCTAAACACATATCACCTTTTCTCCTTTTCTGTATACTTTAGAAATTGTAATGTTTCCCTTCTTGGTATCTTCCTCAAAGAGTTAAAGCATCCCATTACAGTGATACATAAATACCCCTACGTTTACAGCAGTATGACTTATAGTTGCTAAGCCTTTGAGGTGGCCTATGTGTCCATCAACAGATGAACAGATAAAGGAAATGTGGTATTTATGCAGTGGAGTATCACCCTGCCATAAAGAAGGATAAATCTGAGTCATTTGTAGAAAATGGATGCACTGTGGGACCATGATGTTAAGTGAAGTAAGTTAGACATACAAGCTTACACATCACAAGGTTTCTCTTATATGAGAAACCCCAAACACAAGTAAATTAGAGAGAAAAATAAAATACAGGTAATAGGAACCAGGGAGCTAGATCTTATGTAAATGGGAAGGTGAGCAGGTGATGGAGGAAGCAGGGAGGGAGGGCATGGAGGGGTGGACAGAGAATTAAGATGTGTTATGTATATGCTCCAACTCCTCATGATAAGTGTAATCATTATGTACCACAACATACTATTGAAATATTTTTAAAAGAATATTTTGAGGCAAAGGCATAGATTCTATAGTCTTCTGTCACTTTTTCCTCTCTTTCCATATTGCTATGGTGCAGTCATAAATTTACAATGCATAGACTCTTCACAATAGATGCAAAATTGGAAGGGTTACTTATCTCCTGGCTATGCTCACCTCAGAAGTTGAGAGCTTATTTTTTATCCTTAGCACCTGATGGACAGTGAAGATTCACAGCATCCTCTACCTCCAGCAGTGACTACTTTGACTCAGAAGAGTCCTATTTAGAATTCAGTTACAAGCAGAGTCTCTCTGTGGGTGATCACCCTTGATCCCACATCTTTCCTGAAGAGACGACCTACTGTACTGGTTACACCTTTCTGTTGGTTTGGGGCTTATTTTTGCAAGGGAACGATACAATACAGGACACATACTTTATATGATTATTTGTAATAGTCACCCATAGAACAATATACAAAAGAATGCAGGACATCTGTCCACACACTAAGACCAAGGAATCAAGCTGAGGGCCTAGATCCCACAACAGTGTCCTACATAAGTCCCATTGAATACCTTGGGCTCACAGCAATACCTCTCACAAGTCCAACTGGAGGCCCAGAGCCCACAATGATATCTCATGCAGGCCTGTTTCATGGATCTGCCATGAAGGCCCAAAGGTCAGTGGTGGAATCTAGAAAGTCTGTGCCAGCAGGATGAGGGATCTGCACTGGAGCCAGCAAGTGACTCAGAAAAACCAGAGCTCTCTTGAATGGTACCACGGCCATCCTCAGCAATGGTGAATTCCTGAGCTCCTCTGATGATCAAGATGGCTGAGTTCCCATCAGGGAAGCCAACACAGCAAGCTTTTCCTGGAGACCAGCAGTGCACCATCTTCCCCTCTGGAGCCAGAAAGTGATGCTCAAAGTGAGGACCAAAGCTCCCCCAAGGTGAACCAAAGCCATTCTCAGTGCCAACGAGGTCCTGAGCTCCTCGGAGGATGAAAATAGTCAAGTTCATCGGGAAAGCCAGCATGATGAACAGCCAACAGCTTCCACCAGCTCCAACAGCCTTTCTCTGCTCCCAACAGCCTCAACTTTTCCTTTTCTAGTTCTGCCTCTTATGCTGCTGGCAACAATTCCCAGGTGGGCCTCCCACACCCAGCATCATGCTTACTCACTTCAGCTGGGGATTATAAGTCGACCACTAGTTATCAATCCACTACAACATTTCTCTATGAGATGACCACCTTGAATGAAGGATGCAAGGTGGGTTCCGCAGCCCACATCCTCCCTTCTGTCAAAGTGACAGAGGGAACAAAGAAAATAAGGAGATGCATGGACAAAAATGATCAAATTCAGGATGGCCTGATCCAGCTTTGGAAACCAAGCATCCAGCTCATCCAGGATCAGGATATGGACTCTGAAAATGAAGACTTTATAGCTAATCAGAACATCATTGGAGCTAGGCATGATGGTGCAATTTCAGTACTGGGGAAGCTGAGGCAGGAGGATTGTCCTGAGATCAGAGCCAGCATGGGCTACACAGAGAAGCCATGTCTTAAAAAAGAACAAAAGAATGTTACTGGACAGAACTGGCAATGGACAAAAGTCCAAGTGGCAGAAGACAACCAACTGACTGCACAGTGAGTCCCCCAAAACTGCTTGGAGCATTAAGAAATCAGAAAGAGGATGAAGAAATTCTCAAAACAGTGAAGCAAATCGGGATTCTGCTGGACAAGCTGAGAAATATAACAAAGATGGTGATTCTGTCTTCTGTGAACCTACTCAGGAAGATTTCCAGCTCAGCAGCAGCTCCCCTTCACATCTGGTTCAGGTCACTTATGAAGAACATGATACACATCAGGACCCACCCAAGTGCAAACTCCTGGAAAATAAAGATGCTGTGCAAGCCTCAGAGATGCCTCCAGTGCTTAAAGAACGTGAACTTGCTGAAATGGGAAACTCAGAGGCTGACAGCCAAAAGGCAAACCCAGTGGAGTCCTCCTCCACTGCCTCATGCAGTCAAAGAAGGAGGGCACTCCTGATACACAAACCATAGCCTGCCTCAACTTGAGCTGGCCTTTCTCGGGCTCAGGAAGTGAGTCCTCTCTTACCTTGGGAGGAGAGTGATACTCAGCAGGTCACCACCAACCTCTATCCATGGAACCAAGGAAAGAAGTCTTAGCTATAACAAAATACAACTTCAAGAAACCCTCAAAGAATTGGGATAACCTAAATCCCCTAAATCCCCAGAGCTTTAAATAGTTTGATATCTCCACTTCCACAATCCCATTAGCATTATTTTTTCTAAATAAAATATATATTCTTGTTCTCCTTGAAGAAAAAACTTGTAGTATCTGTCTGATGATATTAGTGAAGACATTAAGAGGATTTGGGCATAAGTCTATCACCATGGACCAAACCAGAGTAAAAATGGATCACAGATCTCAATATTAAAACAGAAACACTAAATCTATTGGAAGAGAAAGTAGGTAAAAATCTTGAAGACATAGGAGTAAGCAGAGAGCTCATGAACAAAAGCCAAACCACACGGGAAATACTTCAAAGAATCAACAACTTGGATCTCATCCTTCTGAAAAGTTTCTGCACATCTAAAGAAATTACCAGTAGAGTAAAGAGAAAACCCACGGGCTGGGAAAAAATTTTAGTTGACTGTCCCTTGGACAAAGGTCTTCTATCTAGAACATATAAAGCATTAAGAAACATCAGCTTGCCAGGCTTCTGGAAGCACTAGCCAGAGTAATCAGACAAGAGAGAGAAATAAAAGGAATAAGGATAGGAAAGGAAGAAGTCAAACTATCACTATTTGCAGATGACATGATACTATACATGGAGGACCCCAAAAACCCCACAAGAAAACTCCTGGAATTAATTGACAAATTCGGCAGCATAGCCGGATACAAAGTCAACACCCAAAAATCAATAGCATTCCTATACATGAACAACAAACAGACTGAGAGAAATCGAGGAAACCATACCCTTTACAACAGCAACCAAGAAATTGAAATACTTAGGAATCAATCTAACAAAGAATGTGAAAGATTTATTCAGTGAAAACTACAGTACTCTGAAAAAGGAGATCGAAGAGGATTTCAATAAATGGAAAAACATACCATGCTCATGGTTAGGAAGAACTAACATTGTAAAAATGGCCATACTACCAAAACTGTTGTACAGATTCAATGCAATTCCCAT